>PVJL010013478.1:0-32149 GCA_004026885.1 Lyroderma lyra
CCTTGACTCTCTACCAGTTAACTTGAAGGTCAGAGTAAATGAGAGGGAGTCAGTTCCCCAAGGCAATTCTTCCAAGTACTCAGATAGTCTTCTTTCTTTAGAGTCTCCCAAGGAACTGGCCATATCAGGCACATTCCTCAGATGCAGAAGTAAAACAAGTTTTACTTCCCTAAAGCCAGCCTGCATGGCTCCCAACATCCCCCTCAGCCATCTTCCCCAATATAAGGTGGCTTTCCTGATCTACAGGTGTTTTACATTCAACCATCACAGCAGGTAGTAAAAATTTTCCCTTTTCACCAATGAAATATCTCTATTAACATCTTGCTTTCCCTACAGACTATGAAAAACAACAAGATTTAAACATCAAATGCTGAGAACTAGGTTGTAATTGTTTTTTTCACTCAATTAAAGGTTAGTATTTCTTCCCAGGACTGAAAAACAATTTATTTTATTATTAGCGAATTCTGGGGAATGAAGATATGGAGAAGAATACAATCTCCTATGTTGATTTCACTTGAAACCAGTGGGATGATCTAGCTAAGAAACAGTTTGCTCCTAAATATCTTAACTGCCCTCTAAGCTGTTGAAAGGTCAGAATTTGGAAGGGAACATAACAACATTAGTAATAACAGTAACCATAATATAGTCATCATCAGGTAGTAATACAGTAATAATAGCAATAATCACAAGATAAATAAAAAGAGAATGGAACTATTAACAATGATAATAACAATATCTTATATTGGGTTGACCAAAAAATAATTGCATTTTTGGGTAGTAAATTAAAGACCATATTTTTATGGAAAACAAAAACTTTATTCAATAATGTATTGTCCATTTGTGTCATTCTTTTTCACAGATAACCCTCACTGCAGCCTTGTAAGATATATCTCCATTGTACTAATGAGAAAACTGAGGCACATCAAGGTCAAGTAACTTGCCCAAGGACATGAAAATGGTTAATCTGAGAAGGCAATCCTGGTTCCCTGACTTTGAGTTCTGTGCTTTTTCTATTACACATACTATCTTACCCCTATATCTAAACCAGGGGTGTCCAATCTCTTGGCTTACCTGGGCCACAAGAACAGCTGCCTTGAGCCACACATGAAATACACTAACATTAACTATAGCTGATGAACTAAAAAAAAATTACAAAAAGCTCTCATAATGTTTTAGAAAAGCTTATGAATTTGTGATGGGCTCCATTCAAAACCATCCTGGGCCACATACAGCCAACAGGCCATGGATTGGACAAGCTTGATCTAATCCAAAGCACACAAGGGCTGCCTTTCATTATACAAAGGATGTTTCCATAATAGGAATTGAACATGCACCACAGTCTTTCAGTTGGATAGGCAGGTTGTGTTGGACCATCAAGTCTCTGCTCAAGTCTTTAGGTCACAAAAGGCCCTATATTTGGGGTAAAGTTTGTGGTCATGAATAAAGCAGTCCACTGCATAAGGTAAGCTGAAATCAGTTCATAGTTCACTATGACCATGGTTTATTACCAAAATTTATAAACAGATATGAAATTATGACTAATGTATAAGCAAATATTAAGCAAAAAGTCCTCTTTAGTGAAAAAGAACCATCTCATTAAGGAAGACTGTGATCTCAAGGAAACTATCACACTCTTTGCTTTTCTCATTAGTATTCTTTTGCATGATGCTCTTTGATGAGTGTTCTAGGCCAAGATAATTCATGAGAGCAGAGTCATTTAGCCTTCTAAAGGGAAAGGAGGAAAGATCTGTCACAAGCAAAACGCTTGAAACAAATTTTTGCATACTTTTCATTCTCTTTGTCACTTCAATGTCATCATAAAGACTGTCTCATTTGTAGACCCAGAAAGTTGTGTCCCCCTGTGGACCCTCTGACAGTCCCCAGGTGATGGAAAGGCACAGCTTCCTCAAGGAGCTCTCACAATGTGTCCTGGCTCTGTCATCATGTCCCTGTTCTGCTTCATAGGTAAAGAAACATTCAAAATTGGTATTAGAGGTAAAAAAAAGTTTTTGTGTATGATTGGCTGTGTGCATCAGATGAATTTGTGCATGTGGGTGGTAGAAGATAAAAAGTACAAGGAAAAATAGAGAACGGTGATACTACAAGGCACTTGTAAGATTAGATGTAGTTCATCACCAAAGAGTTAACACTGAGGATGTAAGTCGGGGTGGGGAGCGCTGCAAATAATTTTTTGGAGAAAGAAAAAAAGGAAAAGAAAACATAAAAATAGAGGAAAAAAGGGAAAGAACCTAAAGAGTAGAGAAAAAGTACCAAAGATGGTGCTTTTTCTAATTACTGAGGAGATGACAAGACTTAGCTGAAGTAATTGTGAACCTCTGATTAAGGCAATAGCTGAAACCCAAGCCTGAGTAGCATGAATAAACATACATAGAAAGGTGAGCAACTGGGTGAAATGTTGGAAGAAGGGAAGCGATTTTGTACTCAGTGGATGTATTTGTATGGCCTGTCTGGGGCATATGTGATAGCAATGATGTGAAATGAGGAAAATTCACTAAACATGTGGCAGGGCATTTAGGGTCTGAATTGAAGTGAGTTAAGGATGTGAGAGAGACAGGTAAAAATAATTAAAACCATTATAGATAAATTGGAGTATACATTTAACACAGAGATAATTGGGATAGAAATATAGAATTAGCACAGGAAGAAAATTAGCACAAAAGAGCACAAGAGTTTGGGTTATAAATCTATAGAACTGTTACAGAGAAGTATACAACATCAAGAAAAGTCAAGTCAAGGGAAGGAAAAGTGAAGCACCAGCAGTAAAGAAACACTAATTCCTGGGGCAAACAAACAAACAAACAAAATATTTTCCACAATCTGAGAACTTCCAAGGCTTTTCTTTGAGGCACAAAATCACACTCAGGCTGTTAGTATGGAAATTACAGGGAGAAATACATGAGAGCACTAGGTAGAAAGGCAGCATTAGAGGCCACAAGAGGAAGTACATACATGCTTGTACCCGTGTGAATAAAAGCATAAATGAGTGTGTGTACAACCATGCACCTGTTTGTGTCAGTGCTCCAATGTAGAAGTAATTGTACTTTATGGGGAAGGGAATGGTTAGGGCTAGGAGGCTGATTTAATTTTCATGCTAAATTGGGAGAAAATGTTACCATGAGTCAGTAAAACAGTCAACTGGGATCAAGGGTTTTAGAAGGGAAAGAAGTCATTACAATTCATCAGAGACTAGATATGCAAGTATACACAATGGTAAAATACAAATACTAATGTTTTCCTCCAGATGAGAGAACCCATGGTTCTAAATAATAAAATGGGAAATCTGAAACTTAGAAAAGCAGTAGAAACCAGAAAAACTGCAAAATTTCTGAGTTTGGTGAGTCATATTTGAGAAGGTGGAGTAATAGAAGTCCAGGGCCATTCACAAATAGGTCTTGCTCCTTATGATGATCTTTTGCCTTTTAATATGGCCAGGCTAAGTTGAAGCAGAATGCAAATACACAAGAGCACCAAGCTGGTGCTCATAGGTAGAGTGAAAATAAAATAATATGTCCCTACAGGTGAGGAGAGATTTTTAAATAGTCTTCCATCCCTCGCCTACCATTTCTGAAGAAAGGTAGTTGAGAGTTGTCAGAGTCGTGCAGGATGTCTTGTGGTGCCAGTTGCCTCAATAGTGACATACTGGCCCCATTAGGTATGGTATTGTATAGTATGGGTGTAGTATAATACAACACCCCTCTAGGACTCAGAGTCATAAACTAGAGATGGGACTCAGGCTGTGCCTAAAGGGACGTCCACATTTGGAAAACATTGGCTTAAGGGCTATACCATCTTTAGATGATTTGCTGTCATCATGGTGAGTATGAACATCTAACCAGAGCTAAGGAGATGGGTCAAATTTTCTTGTGAGAACAATGGAATAGTCATGTCCTGATCCTCAGAGATGATCTCAGCTAGCATGCCAACAGATACATATGCCAAAGTACTGCCTTTTAACAGAATTCCAAGGAGTCAGGTGATCTTCCAGTGTGGGTCCCACCTTAAAGACTGATAGTCTGCACTTGGACGTAGACATAAGCATCCTTGGTTGAAGACTCCTCCTCTTGCTCCATGGAGACATCTGGATCGCTCCAATTCCCCTGGACACAGACCTGGGACTGTCCCTCCCCTGTGGCCAACCTGAGCATCTTAAACACTTGGGACTCTGGAATTGTCAGAGGTAACCATGGGAGTGAAGAGATCTGGAGCTCTTGGAGCTCATGAAACTTTTGCACTAGCACTTGTTGATGCACCTCAGAATCCTTGGATAACAACAGGAATTTTGTGCACCAAAATGCTATAGATCTGAGCTTGGCAATAAAAACGCCTGTGAGACAGCAGAGAATGAAAAGGATTGTAGCAAATATTGCTTGTGGCAAAACTGTGGAAGCCATAATTACTCTGTCAGTTTCTGTTACTGTAGTAGAAATAAGAACCACACAAAACCTGTGGGGAAATCAGCGTATTCTGAAGACTATTAAAATGAGAATCAACATTCAGATGCTCTTCTTTCATTTCTGGTAGTGTGCCAAAATTTGATGAGCAGATGCATCATTAACCATATTTTCAATTCATTTTTATTGATAGACTTTTTGGGGTGACATCTGTTAGCAAGATTTACATAGGTTTCAGGCATACATTTCCACAGTGCATTGTCAACTTGTTGTATAATAAGTTCACCACCTATTGTGACTTCTCTTTCCATCACCCTATATCTAGCTTCCTCTCCCTCCTCTCCCACCCCCTCCCCTTTCTCCCCTCCATATCCCACTCATCCCCAAATAACATTAAACTATTGATTGTGTCCATGGGTTATTTGTTTGTTTGTTCATTTCTTTTTTCTTTGTGTTTACAGTTTTTATATTCTGCATATAAGTGATGTCATGCAGTTCTTTGTTTTTTCTGCTGGCCATTTCATTAACCATATTTTTTATCCACAACCTTTTCCCCGAGTGTGTATGTTATAATGGACACCAGGAGTGGCAGGATGGTAGTTGCAATTGAACAACACGACGTAAGTCTTGTGGAGGGCATTTCTGAGTAAAAAGACTGAAAATTGGCTGTGCTGGGGCAGGCCTTGGGGATAGGGTATGTTTGGAATGGCACATAAATATCTTCCCACCTCCACACATTCTCCTCAGTGGCCATAGAGCAGGCCAAAAGTCCCAAATCCCACATACTTCCCAACCAGCTTGCTGGGCCCAGCAAAAGCAGGGAGGCAGTGACTCTTGGCAATTCCATCACTAGAACAGAGGAGAATGTAGGTTATGATAACAAGACCAGTAGAATGGACAGTCATATGTAGGCAATACTTATTAAGTATATTTGAGGTATATTTGACGTATTCTTAACTATCACTGTGGGAAAACAAATGATAGCCTTGGTTACCTTATGCCAAGACTCTTCTCTCAAATAAGTTTAAAGAAACTGAACAATAAGTATTTGTAGTGGTTCAAATCTTAAAGTGAAGTCATTTTGTCACCCTTGAGTCAGAAAAAACAGCTATCTTGGCTTCATGCTCAAAGTCAGAAGCCCTATGCTCTCCCTAGATTCCTTAGTTTCACTCTTCATATCAGGGCTGTGGAGTGGGAAAGGAGAGGTGTAATTGGTGTACTTTGTTAAATTTGACACATTCATAAACTACATTAAGATTCTGGGTGCATTTCACATAGTTAATTTGAATGCTATTTACTTACATTTTGATCTCTAAGATACATTGTATCTTCATTTATTTTTAAATTTATTTATTTCAGTTACATTTGACATTCAATATTATTTTGTATTGTTTCAGATGTACAGTATAGTAGCTTGACATGTGTTATGCACTCATCTCCCCAACTAGTCTAGTACCCACCTGGCACTATACATAGTTATTGCAACATTATTGACTATATTCTCTATGCTGTATTTTACATCCCTGTGACTATTTTATAACTATCATTTTGTATTTCTTAATCCCTTCATCTTTTTCACTCAGCTTCCCAACTCCTCTCCCCTCTGGAAAACATGAGTTTATTTTCTGCATCTATGAGTCTGTTTCAATTTTTTTGTTGTTGTTCATTTGTTCTTTAGATTCCACATATAACTGAGATTATGTGGTATTTGTCTTTCTAATTCTGTCTTATTTAACTTAGCATAATACTCTCTAGGTCCATCCACGTTGTCCCTAATGATAAGATTTTATTCTTTTTATGGCAGAGTAATATTCCATTATGTGTGTGTGTGTGTGTGTGTGTGTGTGTGTGTGTGTATCACATCTTCTTTATCCAATCATCTATTAATGGGCACTTGGGTTGCTTTCATATCTTGGCTATTGTAAATAGTGCTGAAGTTAACATAGGGGTACATATATCTTTTTGAATAGGTGTTTTGGGTTGTTTCTTCAGATAAATACCCAGAAGTGGAATTGCTGGATCATAAGGTAGTTCTATTTTCAATTATTGGAGGAACCTCCAAATCATTTTCCAGAGAGGCTGTACCAGTTTGGGACCCTACTGAAATGCGCGATGGTTCCTTTTTTTCCACATCCTCACCAACATTTGTTTGTTGATTTATTGATGATAGCCATTCTGACAGGAGTTAGGTGGCATCTCATTGCATTTCTCTGATGATTAGTGACGTTGAGCATCTTTCATATGTCTATTAGCCATCTGTATGTCCTCTTTGGAGAAATGTCTATTCAGGTCCTCTGCCCATTTTTAATTGGCTTGTTTGTGTTTTTTGGTGTTGAGTTGTGTGAGTTCTTTATACATTTTGGATATTAATGCCTTATTGGGTGTATCATTGGCTAATATCATCTCCCATTTGGTAGGTTGTTGAGGGTGTTCTTTGCTGTGCAAAAACATTTTAGTTTGATATAGTCCCATTTGTTATTTTTTCCTTTTGTTTCCCTATCCTGAGAAGATAGAGCAGAAAAAAATATCACTAAGAGTAATGTCAGAGAGTTTACTACTTATGTTTTCTTCTAGGAGTTTTATGGTTTGGGGTCTTACATTTAAGTCTTTAATCCATTTTGAGTTTATTCATGTATATGGTGTAAGAAGGTAATATAGTTTCATTTTTTCTGCATGTATCTGTCCAGTATTCCCAACACTATTGAAGAGACTACCCCATTGTGTAGTCCTGCCTCCTTTGTTGTAGATTAAAAGCCCATGTAGGTGTGGGTTTATTTCTGGGCTTGTTATTCTGTTGCATTGATCTATGTGTCTATTTTTATGTCAGTACAATGCTGTTTTGATTACTATAACCTTGTAGTATAGTTTGATATCTGAAAGCTTATTATCTCCAATTTTGTTCTTCTTTCTCAAGACTGCTGTGGCTAATTGGGGTCTTTTGTGGTTCCATATAAATTTTAAAATTATTTTTTTCTAGTTCTGTGAAAAATGCCATTGGAATTTTGATAAGAAATGCATTGAATATATAGATTGCTTTGGATAGTATAGACATTTTAACAATGTTAATTCTTCCTATCTATGAGCACAGTATATGCTTCTATTTATTTGTGTTTTCTTCAATTTCTTTCTTCAGCGTGTTATACTTTTTTGAGTACAGGTCTTTTCCTTCCTTGGTTAAATTTATTCCCAGATATTTTATTTTTTTAATGTGGTTGTAAATGGGATTGTTTTCTTAATTTCTCTTTCTGACAGTTCATTGGTGGTATATAAAAATGCTACCAAGTTCTGAATATTAATTGTATATACTGTTATTTTACTGAATTTATCAATTCCAATAGTTTTTTTAGTGGAATCTTTAGGTTTTTCTCTATTTAGAATCATGTCACCTGGAAATAATTACAGTTTTACTTCTTTCTTTCCAATTTTGATGCATTTTGTTGCTTTTTATTTTTTTGTCTAATTGCTGTGGTTAGGACTTGCAATATTATGTTGAATAACAATGGTGACAGTGGGCATTCTTGACTTATTCCTGATCTTAAGGGGCATGCTTTCATCATTTCCCTAGTGACCATGAAGTTACTTGAGGTTTTATATTTGCCCTTCATGATGTTGAGATATGTTTCCTCTATTCCATCCAACATATCATAAATGGATGCTGCATTCTGTGAAATGTTTTTTCTGTATCTATGCATGTGATCATATATTTTTTATCTTTCATTTTGCTTATGTGGTGTATCATGTTAATTAATTAGTGGATATTGAACCATCCTTGCATTCCAGAAATAAATCTCTCTTGATCATGATGTATGAACTTTTTAATGTATTGCTGAATTTGGTTTGCTAGTATTTTGTTGAGAATTTTGCATCTACTGTATTTTGCTGTGTCTGATGTGCTCCCACATTTAATTTGCACTCATTATTTCTGGCCCAAACTTTTGGGGAAAAATCATTTTAATTTTTTAATTCCAATTTTTGTTTATATTTCGGTAGTTGACTTTTGTATTATAAAGAAATTTTAGCATTTATTTTTTAATATATTATGGTAGAAAAATTTTTATGTAACAAATAATTACAAAACACAAGAACAGATACAAGGTACAAGAAATTTTATGTATAAATTTTTTAAATAAAATAATAAACTGTTTATTGTATTCCAGTGTATTATTTTGCATATAGATATCATTATTGATTTCTAGAGAGTTATGCTTTTAATTCATAAGCATAAATAATAGGATTAAAAGCACTTATATAGATAGGAAATTAGTACTACACATGTATAATGGCACATTCTTATTTTTCCCTCCCAAATTTGGGCAAAAAAGTGCACAATATACATGGTAAAATACAGTATGTTCATCAGGAATATTGGCCTATTATTTTTTTTTCTTTCTTTTTTTTTTTTTTTGTAATGTCTTCGTCTGATTTTGGAATCAGGGTAATGGTGACCTTGTAAAATGAGCTTGGGAACTTTCCCTCCTTTTGAATTTTTTGGAATAGTTTGACAAGAAGAGATGTTAATTATTCTTTAAATGTATGGTAATGTTTATCAGTGAAGCCATCTTGTCCAAGACTTTTGTTTGTTGGGAGTATCTTGATTAGCAATTCAATTTTGTTGATTGATCAGTTCAGATTTTGTTTCTTTTTAATTCAGTCTTGGAAGATTGTATGTTTTTAGAAATTTATCCATTTCTTCCTGATTGTTTAATTTGTTGGCTTTGTTTCTAATATCTTCTCATATTCCTTTGCATGTCTGTGGTGTCAGTTGTCACTTCTCCACTTTCATTTCCGACTTTATTTATTTGAGTTCTTTCTCAGTTTTTCTTGGTGAATCTGATTAAAGGTTTATCAATTTTCTTTTTCCTTTCAAAGTTTTATTGATATTCGGTATTTTTTTTTAGAATCTATATAGTTTATTTTCTCTCTTATCTTCATTATTTCCTTCTTTCTGCTTGTTTTGGGCTTCTTTGATGTTCTTTTGTAGTTCCTTTAAGTGTAAGGTTAGATTTGGAGGATTTTTCTTCTTTTTTAAGGTGGGTCTGCATTGCTATGAATTTTTCTCTTTCACTGTGTCCATAGACATTTTGGGGTCATTTTGTTTTCAATTTTTACTTGTCTCAAGGTAACTTTTCATTTCTTCTTTGATTTTGTTGTTGACCCATTCATTATTTCATAACATTGATTGTTCATGTGTTATGTGTCTTTTAATTTTTCCTTGTAATTAATTTCTAGTTTTATACCACTGTAATTGGAGAATATGTTTGATATGATTTCAGTTTTCTTAAAATCATTCAGACTTGCTTTGTAGCCTAACAGGTGGTCTATCTCGGAAAATGTTTCATGTGAACTTATAAAGAATGTATATTCTGCTGTTTGGGGTGAAATGCTCTTAAAAATTTATTAAATTCATCTGGTCTAGTGTGTTATTTATGGCCTCTGTTTTCTTGTTGATCTCCTGTCTGAAAAATATGTTTATTGGTGTAAATGGGGTGTTAAAATCCCCTACTGACTGTATTCTGTTGAACTCTCCTTTACTTTCAATCAATATTTGCTTTATATATTTAGGTGCTCCTATGTTGGGTGCATAAATGTTTACAAGTCTTATATCCTGTTATTGGATTGATCACTTTATCATTATGTAATGTCCTTCTTCGTCTATTATTATAGCCTTGTTTCAAAATCTATTTCATATGATTTAAGTATTTCTACCACATATTTTTATTTCCATTCACACTAAATATACTTTTCCATCCCTTTACTTTCAGTCTGTATGTGTCTTTTGATCTGAAGTGGGTCTCTTGTACACAGCATATGTATGAGTCTTGTATTTTTATCTATTCAGCTATCCTATGTCTTTTGATGGGAGTGTTTAATACATTTACATTTAAAGTGATTATTAGTAGGTAAACAGCTATTGCCATTTTATTATTTTTATATGTTCTTTTGTTCACCCATTCTACTTCTTCTTAAAGAAATCTCTTTAATATTTCCTGTAATACTGTTTTCTTGATGATGAATTACTTTAGTATTTCTCGTCTGGGGAGCTGTTTATCTCTCCTTCAATTTTAAATGATAGCCTTGATGGGTAGAGTAGTCTTGGTTGTAGGTCCTTGCTTTTCATCAATTTGAATATTTTGTGCCAATCCCTTCTTGCTTGCAAAGTTTCTTGTAAGAAATTGGTTGGCAATCTTATAGGAGCTCCCTTGTAAGCAACTAGTTGCCTTTCTCTTGCTGCTTTTAGGATTCTATTTTTGTCTTTAAACTTTGTCATTTATTTGTCATATATCTTGGTGTGGGCCTATTTGAGTTCATCTTGTTGGGGACTCTCCATGCTTCCTAGGATTGTATGCCTTTTTTTTTTTTAGCCAGGTTAGGGACATTTTCAAAACCTTATTTCTTCAAACAGATTCTCAATCCCTTGTTTTTTCTCTTCTCCTCTGGTACTCTTATGATGTGATGTTGGTATGCTTGATTTTGTTCCAGAGGTCTCTTAAACTAGCCTCAGTTTTTTAAAATTCTTTTATTATTTTTGCTGTTTTGATTGCGTGTTTTCTGCCACCTTATCTTTCAAATAACTGATTTGATTCTTGGCTTCACTTAGTATGCTAGTGATTCCTTTTAGTACATTTTTCATTTCAGATATTGTGTTCTTCACTTCTGACTTTTTTATGGCTTCTATGTTATTTTTCATGCTTGCTATTTCTTTGTTTAAGTTGTGACTATTCCTTGGGCATATTTTTAACAATTGTTTTGAATTCTATCTGGTAGAATGTTTGCCTCCATTTTGTTTAGTGCTTTTCTGGTGTTTCCCCTATTCTTTCCCCCATACCCAAATGGTATGTCCCCATTTGGGACATATTTTTTGTTGTTTTCTCATTTTGATTTCTCTCTATGTTTCTTTCTATGTATTAGGTAGATCTGCTGTGTCTCCCAGTCTTGGGCAGGTGATCTCATGTAGTACATGCTGTGGGGCCTAATGACAGAGTCTCTCTGGTCTTCTGTGCCAGGTGCTGCAGCAGTGTCCTTTGCATGAGTGGTGTGTGCCCTCCTGTTACAGTTGAGCTTTGATGGCTATTTGCTTATAGGTGGGTGGAATACTTAGGCTGACTAGCAGTGGAGTTTCGCCACAGTTTATAGGCTGCTGTGAGGGGTGGGGGTGCTTACCCAGAAGAGCAAGCTACATCACCATATTTAATGCAAATTGAAATAAGAAAATAACTGGGATAGCAATACTTTTCCCCCAGCTGACTCTGCTGCTTCCTGAAACTGCCATTTGGGTTTGCCGCTTTGAGGCTAATTAGGTGATGCTGTGGTCTGAAGTCGACCTCCATGTATATTGATTCTGGGCCCTCTTGGGAGGGGTTCCATTGCAGGCCCATGTCAGCCACTGCCTGTGACCAGACAGGGAGTAACTGGAGCTACAAAGCGAGTTTTGCTTTATCGCTACCTATGCTGGACTTGGAGACACTACAGGGAGGCCATGATGCAAACTGAAGACAGCTGCCACCAGTACCAGGCCTGGGGTACCTCCAAAAAGGCCCAGGGCATCTGAGGCCTGCTGCAACATTCTGGCCCCTGTAAGGCTCAGATGTCAATAGAGCCTAATAGGGTACATGCATTGGATGTGGCATGGCCTTAGGGAAGCACCCGCTGGGATGAGTGGTGTGCACAAGGTTAACATAGATTACAGTTTGGTGCCAGTAATGAGCCTGGAGCTACTCAGTAAAAGTCTCAGAGCACACTGGGGCCAGCCACCACCTGTCTGGAGACTGTGAATTCCTGAGGGTTATGTAAGAATGCAGTGTGGGTGAGGCTGGCTACTGGTCAAGAAAGTATGAGCCTTCAGGGTTTTATGAGTTGAGTGGGACAGGGTCCCAGAGAGTCACCAGAGTGGACCAAGTGGAGATCACCAGGCCAATGCAGATTCAAATTTGGCCATGTATGGGGAGGGCTCAATACAGAAAATTTGGCACCCGCCTGGAGGCTGTACAGGAGGATTCTACTCAGGAAAATGGGCATCTTTCCTCCAGTTCTCACCCTGAAACCACACAACTCAGTCTCTCCCTGTATGACTTTGACACTTCCCAAGTCACTTTGCCTCCACTGGAGCCCAGGGTGAGTGCCTGTGAGCAAGTCAGTGCACAGGCCCTTTAGTTTCAGAAGCCTGAGTTTCAGCAGCCCTTCCTCTCACCCAGATGGTCAGAATCCCCACTGTTTTTCACAGCCAGATGTTGTCAGGGCTCCTCTTTCTAACACTGGTACTCCAGGCTGGTGATCCTGGTGTGGGGCTGCGATCCTTTGCTTCTCAGAGGGTGGATTTCCATGGCTGAGATATCTCTCCCAATTCTTAACCACCACATGCAGGTGTGTGGCCAGCCCATTTTACATCTCTACCCCTCCAACCAGTCTCAACATGGCTTCATCTTTATATCCTAGTTATTAGACTTCTGTTCAAGTAGACTTCAGATGGTTCTCCAGGTTCACTGTGCTATTACTTGTTGTAATTGTATTGTGGTCATGGGAGAAGGCAAGCACAACATTTATCTACTCTACATCTTGGATCTCCCTAGCACCAGCAAGGTTATCATGTAAATTTCTGTATCTTCATTTCTGACTTAGTTCAATTAGTGGTGCCTAGAAAATTAATAAAGGAGCCCTGTATTGAATCATTTTTTAAAATCAAATAATTTTTCCTCTAATTTAATTTGGTCTGGTGTTTCTTTCCTTCTTTTTTTATTTTTAGAAAATATTTTTAAAGAAAGGTATACCAATATAAAACATTAAAAGAAATGTCTTCCTTGCTACAGGTAGAGTCAGGGATGATACTTTATCAGTAAATATAAAAGACATCTACAAACACCATAGTAACAATCAGTTTGCGCATATATATATATATATATATATATATATATATATATAACCAGTGAATACTGCCACTAATTTTAATCACATGAGTGAGGAAAACAGCATGCATTAATTCATTTTCAGGGCATTGGGTTAAAACTACCTCTCCCTTCTACCACAAATTTATCCCCAAATAGCAGGTTGTAATTTTGTAACACTCACTTTGCATATGCCACCATAGGTATCATCTAGTATGTGTTACTCCCTACCTAATATTCAGCAATCGCATTCATATAATTTATACACACTGCCTCTTTTCTAACTAACTTAATTGTTTTGAGGTACGACTCATTTCATTACATCAATAAATCAGCAATATTTACCAAAAACCTCTGAAACTCAGTTAGGCCAGCTACTTTAAAAGATGGCAAAAAAATTAGCTGTTTACTGACAAGATATAAAGAAAGTTCTAACCAACCAAATAATTAAAGAATGACCAATATTGTTGATCTGCAAAAAGCTGATGATTTAAATACTCTAGGTGTTAAGAAAGCTATCAATGAAGTAGTTGGTTTGAGAGAAGGTAGAATCACACCTAGATTTTGACATAGAATGATAGACAGATAAACCTGGATTCTCATAATCATATTGTGCACCAAACCATGCCCCAGGTATACCCTAGATGTGCCACTGCCTTTTGCTTCATATTGTATTAATTAATTAGTTAATTAGTCAATAAATGAATCCTGAATCAGACCTGGAGTTTCCAAGACTAGCAGGCCAGATACATGTGGTTTCTGGCCTTGAAACCATCCTGTGTGCCTTAGGATGAGATGAAAGGACTGGGGCCTGTCTTAATAAAGGCTAGTTCTGGGTTGTTTTTCTTTGTGCTGAGGACATAAATAAAAAAGATCAAGTCAGAAGAAAAGGGTCTCTGAAAAGTTCTCTGATGCCAGAAGGTCTTAGTTAGTTAATAAAGTAGAGCAAGTAATATGTATATGTATAGGAGGGTGGAGCGATGTTAGAGTACAGTAGACTTAGGTCAAAAGACCTTTGCTTTCTATTCTCACCCCACTCTAACCCCTGCTTTGTCACCAACATGCTGTAGAACTTTGGGTAAATCAATTTTCTCTATCTCGGTTTCCTCAACTATCAGATGGAGATAATATACACCTCACAAAGTGTTAGTGAAGATTAAATGAGACCATCATGGGGTTAAGCATAGAAATATAGCTTACTGAATTGAAACACTTTATCATAATTTTATTATTTTTCTTTCCTGACATCATCACCTTACTTCTTTCAATGGGATCAACCTCTTTACTGTGGAAAATTCCTAGGTCTCTCTCTAAGGCTATTTACTTACTATTGTTTTTCTTTTTAAGCCAATAAGCTCAGGTTGAAAGGAAGCAAAAGGAATGTGTGTGTGTGTGTGTGTGTGTGTGTGTGTGTAGTATTTGCAATGAGTTTGTATTTATGTTGTGTGTGAGTGATTTGTGTTAGGGGTGTGTTGTGTTTGTTGTATGTATTTGTGTGGAGTATGTTTGTTGTGTTTGCATAGTATACATTTATCTCCTATACAGCAGATATGTGGCATACATTTGTATGTGACATGTTCCTCTGTTGTGTATGTTTGTGTACTATATACTTACATGGTACATGCCTGTGTGACATGTGTTTATATTGCATATGTTGGGCAGAGGGAGTCATAGACTTTCATTGTTTCCTTGTTTTTCTCCATTCTTCCTTCCATCTCCACGTGCCTCCCCCCAAAAAAAAATGTGCCAGGGGACAGACAGGAGTATTCAGATTCTGTGTTATTGATCTCATTCCTCAGAGTTAATGAACTCACAATTTTCCCTATATACCTCTTATGTTGTAAAATGCCATCATTCCTGATTGAAACACCTCAGAGTAGCTATCCATGCCACAGAGAAATATGTGTGGTTGGAGGAGGGAGTTGCTGTATAGTGCCAACAATTGAGCTTGATCCTCTGTCCACTCTAGGGGAGGCTATATTGTTTCCCTATTGAATCTGGGTGAAGGAAAGGGTTAGGAAGCTCACCCTAATGCTCCAGTTGCAGATCTGGTCTGAGTGTTCACTAACTAGCGGAACTTTGCACCTCATTGAAAAGAACCCTTCACTGCTCCCAGAAGAGAGGAGAGATAAAGAAATGCAACCCAAACTTCTAGCTAATATACCTTCCCTAATGTCCAAGTTGGTATGAGGCTGTGGGTAAGGTTAGTTTGAGATTCACTCCTTCACTAGTGTGCTGGAACACAATAGGAAAAGACAGCATGGAGGGGCATAACCATTTCCTGATCATACCCCTTCTCCCAATTCTCATGTCCCAGACTAGGTTGGAGGTGTGGTTCCTCTGAGAGATAGTCCCTTTGGTGGCAGAGGCAATATATAGGGAGCAATGAGCTATATGCCTCTTACACTTCCCCCATTGATACTGTCTGGATAAAAGGAGGAGAATCAGCACCATTTCTGGAGTTTTCTGACCTGGAGATGAGGGTGGCACTCAAGTATCTAAGTTTATCTAATTTATAAAGACCTGTTGCTCATCAATAGGATTTGTCTTCCAGCCAGAAGAGGAAAGTGAAGAGAAATACACCCTCTTGCTTTGAGCTCCTTCTCCAAATTTCAGAGAGCAGGGATTTAAAGAAGCCACATATCGGTAAGACATTTTAGCACCCTGTAGGCGAGGGTCACAGAATCATGTGATTATTCATCAACCTCCAGCTATACCTGGTCAAGAGGCAAGTAGAAGGGAACTCTAATTACCAGGATTTTATTTTTTACCATCTCGCAAACAAAAGGGATAGAGAAGATGGATATCTTCTTCCTAGGCTATAGCCCCTTCCTCAATTCCTAAGCATGTAATTCCAGTGGGAGCGGGGGTCCCATGAAAGTAGCCTTAGCTTGGATGTGAGTCCTTTCTAGACCAGCATGATATCTAGGTGAGGAGAAGACTGGGAAGATGGAGGCATGGGTGAGGAGAGAGTGAGGAGGTAGCAGCTCCAGAGCTGGCCACTGGCTTTCCAAGACTAGGGTCAATCTAATAGTGCGTGTGTACCTTTATGAAAAACAAAAACTTTGAGCATGTAAACATTTGGGGAAGTTGTGATAGTAGCTTAAAGTAGCAGCCTCTGGACACTGGAAGGTCACAATGGGTTACAGGGAATTAGAGAATGGGCTTTATGGAGGATTTTGGGATAGATACTCTAAATTTGTAGGAGTGCCACCATCACCACTGGGAATTGTTGATGCAAGAAGTATGCAAGCCTGTAAAGAATGTTGTAAGAATTTATTGGAGCCAATTGACAACATATGCCAGGGTGCAAGATCTCAAATGATCTGAAGAATAACAATTTCGTAACTTCTTTTATGCATTTAAAATTAAGACGGGAACATAGAAGTACAGTGGATTACATGGAGGTGAGAGAAAGCAAGGCAGGACTTGGATTACAGGATAGTTAACAAGATTATGAGCTCTCTTGTGGGTGGTTATGGCTTATTTCAAAGGTGGTTAACCTAGGTCATCGGTTCCCAAATGGTGGTACGTGTAGCCCCAGAGGTACATGCTGGGCCATTTAGAGATACATGAAAAATAATCAGTAATGGTGAAAAAACAAGTAAAGTAAAAAAATGCAAAGTGTTAGTGAAACAATAATTTTTATTTCCTAACTTGTCACCTCATTTCCATTATTTTACATCAAGACAGGCACTGAACAAAAGTGTCAGTATTTAAAAACAGCTGTTTTAAAAACAAGGGGTACAATTTATAGAAATGAGCTTAAAATGGGTACACAAGTGGAAAAAGGTTGAGAACCACTGACCTAGATGCGCAGAAACAATGGACATTGATTAAGACTAAGATAACCCTTTTATTAAAAAGTTATATGCCTGGGACATTAAGTATCCACCTTAATCTGCCCAATTAGAAATTTATGATCAGATAACTCTGTGAGGTTAGTTCAATAGAATCCTCCCCCCTCTTTTTTTGTCCACACCATAACCAGAGAACAGCAGGAAATTTCTAAAACCTCTCCTAGAGCTCTTGGAAACTCACCTTGGAGCACTATAGCCCAAACATGACTAGGAAACCAATTTTCCCATCAGGAAAAGAGGGTAGCTGGGGCTCACTGCACTCTTCCTCTAGTTGGAACTGCTTCCCACCATGGGAATGTGCTGTGCACTGCAGCAGACTACTGCAGCCAAGGTGTCTAGCACACTCACCTGCCCCAAGGGCACTGGACCGTGCTCCTCAACAGTGACAGCATGGCCCCAGGCAGGAGGGCTGGCAAAGCTTTGCATGAGACTTGGGCTTAAGTTTCATTGAAGAGATAATATCTGGGTTTTCAGTTGTGGATGAAAAGGTGGGTTTTACAAAAGTAGCCTCACAGGGTGATCTGCTCATAAATTCCTAACTGAGCACATCATGATAAGTAGTCATACCCCAAGCAATATACCTTCTTTAGTTAAAAGCTTATCTATGCCTCAAGCAAGCCCTGTCCCTTGCTTCTGTACATATAGGTTAACACACCTTTGAAATGCCCCCTTTCAGGCCCCTCCTTCTCAAGGTGACTACCTTCAAGAGAGCACATAATCATGTTAATTATCTAATAATCCAAACACTGCCTTGCTTTCTCCCATGTCCATGTAATTTTCTTTATGTTCCCTCCTTACTTTCAAATGCATAAAACAAACTGCAAAACTATTATTCTCCAAAGCATTTGAGATCTTGGTTCTCACAAGCTGTCACTATTTTTGGTTCAAATAAACTCATAAAATTCTCTACAAGTGGGCAGTCAGCCCCAGCCCATGCAACACCCTTTCTTGGACAACTCTCAGGGGTCATCAGGCCCCAGGTGAGTGGTGGCTGCCTAAGTGTGCTTATGCTGAGTGGCCACAGCCTCAACACAGGTGACAAATCTGAAGCTGATTAACCTTGACCCACCCTCGTGACTCCTTGAGAACCGACCTCAGCCAATTTTTATACCACTCAAGGCTTTTTCAGCTTCTGAGCCTTATGGGCAGCTGGAAGGTGGCAGCAGACCTCAGGATGCCCTGTGACTTTTGCTGAGCTACCCCAGACCCAGTACTGGTGGTAGCCAGACTTGTTTCACAGTGTGGCCTCTCCCACACACTTCCAGGCCAACTACAAATCACTTGGTATCTCCTACCAGGTAGCCCTGGGCCAGTCACAGGCAGTGGCTGACGTTGGCCAGCATGGGAGATGCTCCCAAGAGGCCCCAGAATCAACAAACCTGATGGCTAGCTTCAGACCGCAACACAGCACCATTTGATTATCCTTATAAGTGGCATACCCAAAGAACGACCTTGTCAGGCACCAGAGCCTGTGGGGCAAATCCCACTCCATGGAGTCAGCCCCTGCACAGCAGCTCGTACCTTGTCGTTGTGGTCAACCTTCACAGCCAGTCATGCAAAAGGAAATGAAAAACAAATATAGGGTAGCAATACTTCTAACAGACAAAATAGACTTGAAACAGCGGTGTCCAACCTTTTGACTTCCCTGGGCCACATTGGAAGAAGAATTGTCTAGGGCCACACATAAAATACACTAACACATTGGGGGTTCCCTGATGGTGTAGTGGCTAGGCTTCGGCACTCTCAATGTTTCAGCTTAGGTTCGATTCCCAACCAGGGAGCTAGCCCCACAAAAAGCACACTAACACTAATGATAGGTAACGAGCTAAAAAGAAAAACAAATGTTGCAAAAAAAAATCTCATAATGTTTTAGAAACTTTTGTTGGGTCGCATTCAAAACCATCCTGTGCCACAGGTTGGACATGCCTGTTTAAAGCAAAGGCTATAATAAGAGACAAAGAGGATATTTCATAATGATAAAGGTGATAAAGGGATCAATCCACCAAGACAATATATCCTTTGTGAATATTTATGCACTCAAAATAAGAACACTTAAATATATACAGCAAATGTTGATGGACACAAAAGGAAAGATCAACAGTAATAGTCATAGTAGGGGACCTTACAGCCTTTTAACATCAAGGGATAGATCATATAGATAGAAAATCAACAAGGAAACATAGAACTTAAATGACACATTAGACCAGAAGGACTTAGTTTATATTTTTAGAGCATTTCACCCCAAAGCAGTAGAATATACAAGTGCACATGAGAACATTTTCCAAGATAGATCACATGTTAGGCCACAAAACAAGTCTCAATGAATTAAAGAAGGTTGAAATCATATAAAGGGTTTCCTCTAACCACAATAGTAAGTGAAACTGGCAACCAATTACATAAGAAAAACTGAAAAACACATAAATACATAGAGACTAAATAACATTCTGCTAAATAATGAATGAGTTAATAATGAATGGATTAACAATGAGATCAAGGAAAAAATAAAAACATGCTTTGTGCAAATGAAAATGAAAACACAATGACCCAAAATCTATGGGACATAGCTAAAGCAGTCCTAAGAAGAAAATTCATAGCAATACAGGACTACTTCAAAAACAAAAAAAAAAAAATCAAATAAACAATCTAATTTTACACCTAAGGGAACTGGAAAAGAACAGCAAACAAAGCCTAAATAGATATTTCTCCAAGGAGGCCATACACATGGCCAACAGATGCATGAAAAGATGCTCAATGTCACTAATCACCAGAAAAATGCAAATTAAAATCACAAATCAAGAAATCAAGAAATCAAGAAACAAGAAGTTGGTGAGAACGTGGAGAAAAGGGAACCCTCATGCAATGCACTGTTGGTGGGATTGCGAATTGTTGCAGCCACTATGGAAAATAGAGATTCCTATTAAGATTAGAAAATAGAACTACATTATGGCCCAGCAATTTCACCTTTTGGGTATTTATTTGAAGAAATGCAAAATACTAATTTGAAAAGATATATGCATCCTTATGTTCACTGCTGTGCTATTTACAATAGGCAGGTGACTGAATAAAGATGTGATATATGAGGGCTTCCGGAAAACATCTAGCCATGTAATATGAAAAACAAAGGCGTTTATGACTGTATACTTTCCAGACAACACACACACACACACACACACACACACACACACACACAAATACATGCATATACACACGTGTGTGTGTATGTGTGTATATGTGTATATATGTATGAGGTAGAACAATTAATTTCACAAACTAATCCTAGAAAACGTGCTACATACCACATTGCTGAATATCACTATGACCACCTTTGAAGTACTCCCCTTGGGAAGCTATGGACTAATGTCAGCGCCTAGTCCACCCTTCAAAGCAATTTTGGAACTTTTTCTGGAATGGCAAGCAGAACTGTCATTGTACCCAAAGTCTGATGATGAAGTTTGCAAACTTGCCACTGTGCACTTATGCTGGCAGCACTGTACGAACAACTTGGTAAGGTGTTTTACACACACATACACAGGGAGTGCCAAAAATACATACACATTTTAAGAAAGGAAAAAACAGTACTAAAATTGTAATACGCAATATATACTGATAACAAAAGATGAACAGAAGTCACGTTTAACTTCTGCAATTACAAGAGGAGCTCAAAATACTTACCATATTAGACCCTGAGGTCTAATATATACATAACATCACTTAAATGTGTATGTATTTTTTGGCACTCCCAATACATGTATGTGTGGGAGGGATAGATAGATGGATGGATAGAAGGATAGATAGATATAGGTAGATCATACATATAGTGGAATATTACTCAGCCATAAAAAATAATTAAATCTTACAGTTATAACAACATAGGTGGACCTAGAGGGTATTTTGCTAAGTGAAATATGTCAGATAGAGAGAGAAAAATATCATATAATCTCACTTATTTGTGAAATCTAAAGAACCAAATAAATGAACAAGCAAAACAGGAACAAACACAAAGATGCAGAGAACAAACTGATGGTTATCAGATGAGAAGGGGTTGTGGGGTGGGTGAAAAAGAGGAAGGTATTAAGAAGTACAAATTGGTAGTTTCAAAATAGTCATGGGAATGTAAATTACAGCATAGAGAATATAGTGAATATTATTGCAATAACTATGTAGTGTCAGGTGGATAGTAGACTAATCGGGAGATCACGTCACAAATTATATAAATATCTAATCACTATGCAGTACACCTGAAACTAATATAAAATAATATTGAACGTCAACTGTAATTGAAAAATAAAAATAAATAAGGACTAGGACTCATTTAAAAAAAGAATTGGTGAACCAGTGTAAACACAGATTTATTAACAGACTATTCTTAATCAATTTAAGAATGGGATAGAAATATCCACGTCAACTTTAGGATGATCATATTTTAAGCCTTACAAGAGTACCAATCTTTTCATATAATAGGATTGTTGGGAGTTGAATTGTGTCCTCCCCAAAAAGATATATTAAAATCCTAATTTCTAGTGCCTCAGAATGTGACCTTATTTAGAAATAGTTTCATTGCAAATGTAATTAATTAAGATGTGGTCCAACTGGATTAGGGTGGGTCCTAATTAATATGACTGGTGTCCCTTTAAGAAGAGACAGAGAAACACAGAAAGGGGATGGCCATGTAAAGACAGAAGTAGAGATTAGAGTTATGCTTCCATGAGCCAAGAAATTCCTAGGATTACCAGCAACTGGAAGAGACAAGGAAGGATCTTCCCCTAGAGGCTTTCAAAGGAACATAGCCTTACCAACACCTTGATTTCTTAATGCTAGCCTCCAGAACTATAAGAGAATCAAATTCTGGTTTTTAAACCACCCAGCTGTGGTGCTTTGTCACAGTAACTTCTAGGAAACTAATATAGGGATAAAGAATATTTAAAATGAAAGTTAAGTTAAGCTATTTATAAGTAATAAATATATTTTAATTTAATTTTAAATGACAATTTTTATGTTTTTCATTTTTGTTTTGACTTGGAGTTTGTAATCTCAAAGCCCTTTTATCCTGGACATTTCAAGATGGTAATAGCAGAATTACTTCTCCAGGGAAGGGGCATTGTTACTATGATTAACTGAATTTATCTCCCTTCATGAATTCATCTATTTTCAACATTATCAAATAACCACAGATCTCCCAACTACATTAAGAATTATCCACTGTATTTAGTTGTGTTGCATAATTTCTATTTCCAAATATTCTTTGCTTTCATTCCCAATTTTACACATACATAAAAAAGAACACAATTTTAAGAAATTTCACTCTTGAGAAAACTTTTTCTAAAACTGTATTTGCCTTATTTTTGGTGGTTTACACTTATATATGCACAAATATTTAACATAGAATACATTTATAAATGGTCAATCACATCCACTTAATGTTAAATTTAACCAATGTTTTATTATTAAAAACTTAAAATGACATCACATATATCTCCTTTAATATTTATCTTTAAAGTAATGTTTGGATTAAAATTTATACATTTGCCCAAGGGGAAAAATACTGCATATGTGGAATCAGGAGAGTATGTGTTTACTTTTGCAAAAACAGTGTGGTCAGTACTTACCATGGTTCCTATTTTCTCCTGTAAAAGGAAAATAGAGAGGGAAAAAAAAAAAAAAAAAAAAAAAAAAAAAAAAAAAAAAAAAAAAAAAAAAAAAAAAAAAAAAAAAAAAAAAAAAAAAAAAAAAAAAAAAAAAAAAAAAAAAAAAAAAAAAAAAAAAAAAAAAAAACCATGAGTAAGAAGGAAGACTAGGGAGAAAAAAAATCCCCAGGAAAACAGGTAATTTCCTACCTCAAAATCCACAGCAAAGAGTCTTATTTCTTGAAACTCCTGAGGTTTGTTTTCCTTTTGAAATTTTCTGCGCATGTGTGTGTGTGTGTGTGTGTGAGAGAGAGAGAGAGAGAGAGAGAGCTTGTGTAAATGTGAGTCCTTCCAGGGGAAATAATCTCCCACTGTGTCTTTTATTTTCTCAAATGAATTTCTTATTTTTGCTGCATCCCAAATTTTCTCAAAAGGATATGAAAACACTCCAAAAATTGTGCAATTATTCACAAACTTCCCCTGTGTAGAGTGGGAAGACATCATGAATCTTTCATTAACATATCTAGTTTTCCCCAATAATGATATCACTGTGGGTATTTTTCCATAAAGCTTGATTTTCCCTAGGACAGTATGAGAACCTGATTTTCCACTTGTGCTACATATTTCTCACTGGCAAGTGTGGGAATACCTCACATCTGCCACATTCACCAGATTTTCCCCAGAGGTGAAGAATACCCACAAACCCTTGATTTCCTTGGAGAGTGTAGAACACTGTGCCCCAGATTTCTGTGAGGTTGTGTAACAATCCCCACCTTATCTCCTGCACAAATCACAATATTTCTATTTCTATTTGGAGAAGGAATACCATAACTTTCCCTCACCTAACTTTCACTTGGACCTTTGGAAGTATTTTACAATCTGCATTGAATATGAAATTTTGCAGCATTACCTTGTATTTACTCCACTCAGGGTTAAACATGCTCATCTTCCAGCTCCTCGTTTCCACTGGCAGTCAATGCAACAATATTGCGCAGTCTACAATGCACGTTAAATTTAGCAGGCAGGGCCAGGTGACCATGTGTCTCTCTCCTACACCAAAATTTCCCTAGACGGCCAGAGGACATCCTGTATCTCTTTTATTTCCAAAATTTATCCGCAGTCATTGCTGGAGGATCCCTTTTTTTCCCACGTTCTGTAACACAAAATCTACTCTTTAAAAGAACCCATACAGTCACTTCCAGACCCCAAAGATAACCAAGAAATCTGAAGACATTTCCAACTGTCTCTCCATTTTGCTAGATCCCAACATCACCTCTTCAGCTAAGCCCAGAGAGCCAGTAGCCTACACTCACAGGCACACAACTCCTCGGATTCAGCAAGTCCTTCAACCGACAATGCAAGATCATCACTCTGGAAAAAGAAACAAACAAATAAACAAACAAGTACATCCACTGGCCCTTAGCAGCTTCACACATCTCCATAAGGAAATGATTTATATTACAAGTGCCTGCGGCAAAAATGTTCAATTTCATACCCAAGAATGTAGACTTTTGAATAAGCATATCGCATTCCACTCATTTACAGAACAGCCTTGAAGCAACCGCCACCACTCAGCCAGCTCTGAGCTCCCCTAAGGCTGCAATTCCTCTGTGGGTTGTCCTACCCCCTCTGGGCATTGGCTTCTTATCCCTCTGAATTCTTGCCCCAGAGCCACAGCAATTGTATGTGAGGTGTGGAGTTACCACAAGACAGCCAATCAGGGCCAGGGGGAGACAGCACCAGCTTGCTATGCAGTCTAGCTTGGCGCAACTGAACAAAGTCTCCAAGCAATTTATAGTATTTCACAAGGAGTGGGGGGTGACACTACAGCCAATTGATAAAAAAAAAAAAAAGGCTCTGGGCTCTGTATCCCCTTCTCCCTTGCCGCCTACTCAGTGCCATTTGTAAGGACTTTGAGCTATCACTTAGTTTTCCAGTACAGTCTGTTATTATGCTAATCATGCAGAATTGTGTATTTGGGGTTTCAGGTGCATTGTGTTCAAGGCAATTTTATAACTTGTGTTTTGGTCACCCAGTAAATAATATATGCAGAGTAGTCAAGAAAATCGTGGAATGAAGGGGAAGAGACATAAAACAAAACAAAACAAAACATTTTTCCTTTTCAATATATTCATTCACCCTTAACCCTAATACACTTTTCAGATCTTTCATTAAGTTTATTTATATCCTCAAAAAACAGTTTTGTTTCTGCCCTCAAAATATGCTGAAGTGGCAGATTTAAGCTCTTCGTCATCTATAAATTTCTTCCCTTGAAGCTGTTTCTTCATATTTGGGAACAAATAATAATCAGACAAACAGATCTAGACTGTAGGGACGGTGGTTTAATGTTTGGAAGCCACAGTCATGGAGAGTAGCCAACACAACATTGCTGTTGAGCATGGGTGCGTTGTCATGCAAAAGCAGTATCCTTTTGGTTCATTTTCCTCTTCTTTTCTCTTTCACAGATTCTTTTAACTGTTTCAGCAGGCTGGAATATTACTCTCCAGTTAGTGTGACACCATTATCCTTGTCATCTATCAGCAGGTTACTTTCCATATCCCAAAAACAGTAGCCATGATTTTTCAGCCAATTGTGACAATTTGAATGTCTTAGGGGATGGCATGCCCTTTCCACACCACTGCATGAACTCCTGCTTTGACTCAGGCTCATAATGATGAATTCAAGTTTTATCTCCAGTGGCACTCCCATTTAAAATTTTGTTTTTGTTGCCTCTGCAGAGATCTAAAAACTGTCATGAATACTCGAAACGCTGTTGTTTTTGAAGCAGCCTGAACATTTCCAGTACCCATCTTGCACTGACTTTTAACATCCTTAGATGCTGATGGAGAATATTCAAAATGTTTGTAGGTGATACACCAACCATTTCTGCAAGTTGTTTTTTATTCAATCTGGCATCTTCTACTACAAGTTTTCAACTTTTTTGACAATGTCCAAGGAAGTGGCCTCAACAGGGCATCCCAGACAGAGGACATCTTCAATCGACTCTCTGCCTTGCTTGAAAAGGCCATGCTACTTATAAACCATGGATTTCCCAGGGCAACAGTCCCTGTAAACTGCTAACATCTCTTCCAAAATGGTTTGAGGTGTTTTCCTTGGTTTTGTGAGGAACTTAATGATGGTGCAGAATTCAATTTTATCCGTACTTGGGGTTTTCTTCACTTTTGATGTGCTTCTTTGGTAATATCTGAAAGAACACAGATGCATTAGGCTGCAATTTGGCACATATACTAATAATAAGTCATACAGTCAAACCATATGCACTAGTATTCTGACCTCTCTAATAACCCCCTGTTCTACAAGTTTTTGACCACCCCATGTATTACTCCTGCCTGAGCAGAGGATGGGAAGACCAGGCTCCAGGTCCAGCAAGGGTCTTTGTTTGAGAATACAAAGCAGGTAAGACGTGTACCCCAAGGAGTTCCTTGGTTAGACTGCACCACTCTTTTTCTGCAGAGAAGAGTTGCTGTTTGGGACTACTATGTGTCCTGCAAATAGGAACTCGAGTCTGTCAAGATCCATATTTTGGTTGTTGCAAGGCCCTCCCCCTTCTTTTTCACAACTAGATTACAAGTGGCCAAGCCCTGCACACACTTTTTTTTTAATAATCTCTGTGAGGCAAAACCAAAGTAAGGACTTTCAAGAAGCAATCCACAATGCAGGGAGTGCTGGATGTCTTCCCTGGTCTCTCTTTTTTCACTGGAGGAAATGTAAGCTCAGGGTAGACCTTTTTGTGTGCTGCTACACTGTCCTGGGGAGGAGCAATACAGTCAGTATGTGGCCATTTCTCTTCACCTTCTAATGTGGATTGTCTTGGTCACTGTGGTACAAGAGGGTGCTTTAGTTTCATCCCCATTTTCTACGATTTTCTCAGTGGTGTCTTGTCCATGAATAGTTGTTAGTTGTTCTTATGAGGAAGAGTGAATTTAGGAAAAATCTATGTTGCTACCTTAGTGATGTCACTTCTGCTTCTATAGTTTGAAGCTTCAAAGAAAGGTGTATTTAATCTGCAAATTTGTAGTTTTCCATATGATAGACCCAACATACTAGGCTATTGTCAATATGCTATGAGACATTAAAAGTATGACAAACTACATCTAGGGGAGTATTCCCAAGATTTATGAAAATGGCCTTCAGTTTTGGCCACTGAAGAGAGTGATCACTATCTGCTTTCGATTTGCTTAGTTGGCAGTTCATTGAACATTTGTAGCATCATCATGAATACTGTCAGGTTACAGCTTATCCTAACCATTACTGAACCAGGCCCAGGCATTTATTTGAACAATTAAAGGAGTGAAGGCTTCATTTAAGCCAGCATCTTTTATTCAGGTGGCAGAGTGGTTAATAGAGATTTCCTGAAAGGTATAAAACCCACTTTTTCATTTAAAGACTATATGCTACTGGGGTAAGGACAGGTTAAGTTTTAATATATATTATTTACCTGTGGCAAAAAAAGGCTTATCGATCTTTTTCCACTTTCCACCATTATAGGTGTTGCTTTGTAATTGATCATTGCAAAAAGGGAATATCAGGCTAGAAAGACACAAGGACTCCATGGTTTAGGTATTCAGTTTTTTCATTATTATTAGTTTCAGGTGTCCAAAGCAACCTAGTGATTAGAGAGTTATATAGCTCACAGTGATAACCCCAATAAGTCTATTATTACCCATGTGACATTGTACATAGTTATTACAATATTGCTGATTATATTCCCTATGCCGCTCTATATATCTCTGTGACTATTTTTTCTAAAATTATATATATATATATATATATATATATATATATATATATATTCAGCAGCATAACCAATTTTATTTTAACAACATAGTATATAACTGTATTAGGAGAAAGCAAATGCTGAATTTAGACAACTGATACCTGTTAACCTTCTTTATGTAAATTAGCTCTTGCCATGTGCATTTATTTATAGTTGATAGTCAATATTATTTTATGTTAGTATCAGGTGTGTGGTGTAGTGGTTAGATATTTATATAATTAATGAAATGATCCCTTCAATAAGTCCAGTATTCACCTGACACTGTGCATAGATTTTACAATATTATTGACTATATACATCATAATGTACTTTATATACCCATGATGCTTTTATAACTCCCAACTTGTACTTCTTATATTCAGTTTTGAAAAGAACCCAGTAGCAAATTAATAGCTGCTTTTCAAAAGGAATATATCTAACACTCATGTCCAAAAGAAGCTAAGTCCAAAACCCCAAGGCACATCCAGGCAGAAACTACTTCCCTTTGCCAGGAACTCCATTGGAAAATCATCAGTTACAAAGACTTAAGGTTCAAAGTGGTCATTACATATGTAGGGCACTAAAGATAGAAAGCATGACACAACTTGCTGGAGAGTTTCCATAATAGAGCATTGTTTGAGGCCTCACTCAAAAGATATTATGTGGGTTAGTTGATATAAAGGACCAAGCAGAATGCTTAAGCAATCACAAACTGTTTCTAATATTCAAAGGATCCAATTTGGTGTCAGGCCTCGTTTTTAGTTGTAGGTAGCTGAGGAGACAATTTTTCTTTTACTGCCTGAGGAGTCAGTCCTAAGAAACATTAGTTAGCAATCAACCTCCTGAATTTTGTTGGAGGTTTTTAGCCACTCTTCCTAAAGAATTTGTAATAATACCACAACCAACACTTTCCAGACTGAAGCTTCTGACTACCGACCATCAGGACATCATGTATATAGTGAAAATTTTGAAAATCAGATCGTATAAGCACTTGCACTAAATTCTGACCTATTCAATGTTCACAAATGATAGTGGAGCTTGGGTAATCCTGAATGAGTACTATAAAACATATATCAGAGAACTTGTCACATAAATGTGAGGTGTTTTGTTTTTTGGGGTTTTTTTATCTTTAAGCCAGTAGTATGGGAAAGAAAGTGCTGTCAATGTTCAAAAGAGTGTACTATGTGCCATTAGTGTGTAATACATTCAGTAAAGTTATATTGTCTGCAACAGCTGAGACTATAGGAAAAACAACTGAATTTATTTTACAATAATCCATTATAAAAGTCTTTAGCTCTTCTCAGACTTTTACACTGAGTATACATGGCTGCTTTATACAGATCTTGCATCTCCTGCTTCCTCTGCTTCCTTTAAGTATTTAATCAGGGCTGTAATTTTTCCCCTTATATTCTTTGTATTAAACCACCCAGGATGAGACAGAGAGGTTGGTGGGGGAGGAATGTATGTTTCTCACTAACACTTCTCTACATGTGGCTAAATTTCATTTAGCTCTCATGGAACAAAGAAATTCAAACATCTGTTCTTACCATATATTCAGATGTGAATGTAACACCAAGATTGCACAGAATTGGCCTAAAAGGTTTTACTCACAAGGTCATATTTGAGTTTTTCCTACTCTAAACCCAGCCAAACCCATTACCTGATTCTGGATGTAGATACCTTCCACAGGTCCTATATAATAGTGACTTGGGTATCCATATCCAACAGAGCTATAAATGTTTATACTCTCCACTTACCATAATTCCTCAGCCTACTTAGACAGATGCATATGGCATTTGATCTCCATTAGGGACAGAGAGGACTCAGCCTTATCTTGGCTAATTTTTTTCTCTTTATAACAGCTGTGGTTGAGTTAAAGGAGGGGAATTCAGGGACCATAAAGAAAAAGGAAGGCTCTGTACTGTTAAAAAGGCTTTGCCTTAAATGTAAGACTTGAAACCATAAATCTCCTAGAAAAAAAAAAAGGCATAGGCAGTAAACTCTTTGATGTTTGTCTTAGCAATATCTTTTTTGATATAATTCTTTGAGCAAGGGCAACAAAAGCAAAAATTAACACATGGGACTACATCAAACTAAAAAGTTTTTTGCACAGTGAAGAGAACCATTAAGAAAACAAAAAGACATACTACTGAATGGAAGAGTATATTCAAAATGATACATCTGATAAAGGGTTAATATTTAAAATATATAAGGAACTCATACAACTTAACACCAAAAAACAACCATCCAATTAAAAATGGACAAAGGACCTGACTAGACTAGGCATTTCTTCAAAGAGAACATACAGATGGCTAACAGAGATATGAAAAGATGCTCAACATCACTAATAAACAGATAAATGTGAATCAAAGTCACAATGAGTTATCACCTCATACCTGTTGGGATGGCTATTATCAAAAAATGAAGAGATAAAAGGGCTTGTTGTGCATGTAGAGAAAAGAGAAATCTCATGCACTGTGGGATAGTAAATTGGTGAAGCCATAATGGAAAACAGTGTAAAGATCCCTCAAAAAATTAAAAACAGAGCTGCCATATGACACATCAATTCCACTTTGAGGTACTTATCCAAAGGAAAAAAAAACAACACTAATTCAAAAAGATATATGTATTTCTGCATCCCTCCATTTTTTTCACCCAGCACCCCAAGCCCTTGAGGGATCACTGCATAAATTATATAACTGTTTAACCACTATGCTGTACATCTGAAACTAATATAAAATAATATTGAATGTCAACTATAACTGAAAAAATAAATAAATGTTTTATTAAAGAGATATATGCTATCCTATGTTCATTGTCAATGTGTGGAAGACAAATACTGATAGTTTCACTTATATATTGGACCTAAACAAAACAAAACAAATGAATAAACAAAACAGAAACAGGCCCATATATATAGAAAACAAGATGATGGTTGCCAAAGGAGAGGAGATGGGTGATTGGAGGAAATAAAAATAATAAATCAAGGATGGAAGGAATGAAGGAAGGAAGGGAGAGGGGGAGGAAGGGAAGGAAGAAGGAAGGAAAGAGAGAGAAAAGGAAAGAGAAGGAAAGAAATGGAGAAAGAGACAGAGAGAGAGAGAGAGGAAAGTAAAGAAGGAGGTTTTGGGGGTCATGGAAGGAGAGAGTGGCTCTCTGCCTTTAGAAAGGCTTTGCATTTACTTTCAAGTCTTTGTGGCACAGTGGCTGCTTGTGTCTAATGCAATCAAGCTTTTCATGTTTTGGCTGACTCAATGCTTTATATCAGGTGGCAAAATCCTCATTACTAACATCATCAATTTTAGCCTTAGACAATGTTTTTACTTAGTAAGTACAGTTACATTACTTTTCAGTAAAAATATGGGTTTTGCACACAATGGCTGACTTGGCTTACACAGAAATTAAACTTATATGAGAAATGCAAAATAACTTAAGAGTGTCTACTGCCTCATTAGTAAAATAATATATCTTATTTTTTTTACATATTTTCAACGTAAGAGCTAAGGGAAGTTTTCCAGGGGTATGGGAGTGATCAATGAGAATTTATCTACATTTCTTTGATTCAGTTTCTCATTCTTTAGTGGTTAAATTCATTAGTAAAATCTTGGATAGTAAGAGGCCAAATACTATTCAATTGCTCATTAATGATATACACAGGAGGTTGGCTACCTTAGAAAATTTCTCCAAGAGGGCCAAAATGCCCTTATAGCAGAGAGTAGCCACTACAAAAACAAGCAAAACAAACAAAAAATAACTTAAGTTATTTCTTATTATCTCTGAATGTGTCTAAGGTTTATATGTCCATGTGATGGATGGACTGAATCATAAGATAGCCCAGCTCTTTACATTCATTTACAAGCATTTTATGCCCAGTCCTCTCATCTCCACACCAACAAGCAAAAGTTATGAGGATTCTCCAGTTTCTGCTCATTGTGTTTGTGATTTAAATTCCTTTAACTCACAGTGTCATTGTGTGTCTCCGATACTGTTTTCTGAAAAGAGAGAAAAACTACTAATATTTGTCAAAATATTTATAAATATCTCTGTATTTTATCCTTTTAAACAAAAATGTTCCCAATTCCCAAAAGAAAAACTACAAATATTCTCCAATATTTGAATCTAAACTATTATACATGTTACTTTCCAAATTTAAGCATTAAATTTTTCCACTTGGAATTTATTTTGTATATGAGGTGTGATACATAAATGTGTTTATTATTTGGCTTATGAAAAACATATTAACAGCACCATTTATTGAATAAAATTACCTTTTTCATGCATGTATAATGTCACCACTACCATGACTCCAGTTTATAGATGCAAAGAAGTTTCTAGGTCTCTGTTCTGTTCCAGTGATATTTTTACCTCCCTTTTCCGTCCTTGTACTTCATACAGACTATGCTCTAGACTTTCCAGAGTGATCCTGTTAAATGTGAAACAAATCACATCACACCACTGCTAAAAAATACTCAAATGGCTCCCCATCACACTCAGTATAAAAGCCAAATTCCATTCTTGCACCTCCAAGGTTCTAAGCTATGTGCTTCTCCCAGATCTCTATCACCATTCTGAACTCACATTGTGATATTATCTACCT
>PVJL010013479.1:0-32157 GCA_004026885.1 Lyroderma lyra
GGGGGGGGGCAGGGTGGTAGTATTCTTTTGTACGTTTGTATTGTGAGGTTCTTGAAGGTCCATTCTTCAGGGAGCAATGAAAACGGACTAGATTCACATACTGACCCTTGGCGGTGCTACCCAGCTCAGCTGAACCTTGCGTTCTGACCTTTCCATCGGGCTGGTTCACAGGTCACGTGTTCATTTTTGGTTTGATACCTTTTGTATCTTTATAAAATGTGCCAATGGCAGTGTTAAGTAGGTGTGGATTCAAAGAAGTTTGGAGCTCAGGAGAAGCCTGGACTGGAGATTAAAAAAAAAAAACAAACCTGAGTTGTCAGCATCCGGGTCTTTAAAGCCTCGGGGAAGGATGACTTCACAGAAGCTGCTCCAGAGCACACTTCTGATACTGATAGTCCGGTAAACAAAATGCAAATGCAAACAAAATAGCAGCCGGGTTTAGAAAAGAAAACAAAAATCAAAATAAAACTTTGCAACCCACAATAGCAGGAACTAGGGAATCGGAAATCCTAGCAACATCTGTAAACTATCTCTGCAAGAAGAAAGAGTGAGGTATGGCCAACTTGAAATAGATCCAAGGACAGTATTTTTATGTGACATGTAATTAGTTTTTGGAAGTCACTACCACAGAATATTTTGGGGTAACTAGCATAGAAATGTCTAAAAAAAGAATTCCTTTAGACAATTGTAAGGGATAAGAATAGCGTTACAACACATTAGGTAAGAAGCTGTGTGGCATCCACTCATCTCACATTGACCTGCTCTAAGCCAAGGTCCCGAAGGCCAGAACAGTCTACAGACACACTAAAGTGGTACCTCTCAAATACAAGGTGACATAACTTTCCAAGTTCTTGGGTAGATTTTTTTTCACCCCAATTTCGCAGAAGCACCTGAATCAGCCAGATTATAAATGGAGAGAAGATGTCGGAGGAAATGCGATGTCATTCCTGAAGCTCTTCTTAAAAAAGGTCATGGGCTCCCAATGGGCTTAATTTATTACCCTCTTATTGTGATTTTAAAAAAAATGATCTAAAATTATAGTTGTAATACTATAGAAACATTGTCTAATTCCTTGAGGCAACTTCTATAAAAATAGAAAGAACAGCCTCGGGATTTTCACTTCAATTCTGTCTGCACCTTGCAAGTATTTCCTATAAATGCCTCTTAAATAATCAACTCTGAAATAGGAAAATAGGTGTCAAGATGAATTTGGATTTAAAACGAGGCAGTAATTCATCTCAGCTTTGTGTCTGCCTTTGGTAAATTCAGTTTTACTCTCTGGTCTTTGATCCAAAAACCTCAGTTCTCTTGGCACATAGTAATGTTACTTTCTTGTTCAAAGAAAGCTTGTCTTCTATTAGAAAATATGAATATCAAGACCTAATTCTTTAGAAAGTTCTCTCTGCCATCAACTGGTGCCAGCACCTGCTTCTACAACTACAGCAACAACAAAATGTAATTTAGGAATTCTGTTGTGGGACACAGTGACAACAAGACCTGGGCAACAGCAGGTGAGAGATCCAATTTCTCAGTTTTGCCATCGACTCCAAGTCTAGTTGGTGACTCTACTTCCCTGGGTCTGACTTGACTCATCTTTAAAATTGGGGTGTTGAACCAGGTGATAAGGTCTGCATCAGCTTTAAGTGTTAGTGATTGAACAAATGAATTTTTTAAAAGATCGATTATACTGTATACTATTTAATATTCAAACATGTAAAAAATCTGACTTATTTAAATAAGATTTAAGGACTTAAATGCTTAAATATTTATTTAAACTTAATATCAATATTAAAATTTTAGAATAAATATTTAAATCAAACTTACTCCTAAAGGAATGTTAAAAAGAAATCTTGTTGCAGTTATCAAAGTTTCTTCTGCTCATTTGGTTTCATGTGTAAGAAATCCTATTTAAGTGATTACTACAGGAAGTAGCCTTCAAAATGCCACCTACTTTTAAGCAGTAAGATGTATTTTAGGATCAGAGATTTCTTTGCTTTTTTTTAACCAAAAACTATCTTCCCATTTTGAAAGAGCCCTTCTTGTCTTTAGCTAGGATGCATAGACGTCATTAATGAGCTTCTTTTGTATGTTCCCTTTAATTAGAAGCCAGGTCCAAGGCATTCCCTCAGGACTTACTGAAGAGCTATAATCATGGTCACTAGCAATCTCCTTGTTGTCATTGAGTTGAATTTTCTTTGAATTTGCATTCACCAGGAAGTACTTGACAATGACACACCTGTCCTTCGAGTAAAGGCTAAACCTTGGGGCACAATAAGATAATGAGTAGGTTGGCATGGACCTTAAAGACTGTACTGCACTTGAACACCCCACCTAGATGATAGAAACTTCTGTTTCCCACACTCTCTGTTTCCTGTCTCTCCCTTTAATACCCAGTAAAAAGAAAGAAATCAACTAGATTGTGCTACAAGAAACGTCAACTAATAAGATAAATGGTGTTTATTGAACAATGTCGTAGCTGTTCAAGCTGTTTGTAAATTGTTCTCAGTTGTCCTCCCTTCCAGAAACTTGGTAAGATGTCACTTCTGGTGACGAAGGGGGGCTGGATGTGTGTGTGAGTACTTCTGGTCCATAAGTCACTTCCAAATTAAAGCACTTAATTGCCAATGTCTGACCCCCTCCCCCCCCAGCATTTTTTTCCTCATTCCTTCCTCCACAACAAGCCAGCCAATGTTCTAGATGTTAGTTGCTCTGTCGTCCTTGCTCAGGGACAAAGGCCAATGCTGACAGCCTTCAGTGGGCCCACCAGGGATGTAGCATGAGGAAGAAATAGACCTTTGTTATTTTTCAATAAACTTGGAGGTTTTGAAGTTGTTTCTCAGCACAGCTCAGCACAGCCAGTCCTGACTGACACAGTAGCCAGACCTAGTCTTATCTGCGACTGAGGAGGGGAAGTGACCGCAAAGCGCACTTAGAAGTCAGAAATGGCCAAATCTATGGCTTTAGATTATCAACTTAAACTCCTTTTTCGTCCAACACATTGTTAGGAGGATTCATGAGCAGGACCTCTTCTGATGCTGAAAATTCAAATTTTACAGAACTGAGGTTACTTAAAAGCTTAGCTGGACTGCAAGACAGGGAGGCGGACAGACAGTGGACAGGAGACTACCGTATTTTGCTGTGTATAATGTGCTCCTGCATTTTCTGGCCCAAACTTTCAGAAAAAAAAAACCTTTTAACTTTTTAATTCAAACTTTTTATTGTTTATATTTAGGTACTTGCTTTTTGTATTATAAAGAAATTTTAGCATTTATTTTTTAACATAATTCATATGTGGAATATAAAACTGAAAGCAACAAAGAAACAAGGACTCATGCACACAGTCAATAGTTTAGTGGTGACCTGAGGGTTGGAGGGAGGGGAACTCAAATATATGGTGATGGAAGGAGATCTGACTCTGGGTGGTGAACACACAATGCAACACATGGACAATGCACTGTAGAATTGCACACCTGGAACCTATGTAATTTGTACTAACCATTGTCACTTTAGTAAATTTCACAATAAAAAAAAAAACCTGATTATTGTATTCCAGGGTATTTTGCATACAGATACCATTATTGATTTCTAAAGTTACACTTTTAACTCATAAGTATAAATAAAAGAACTAAAAAAGATTTATATAGATATATATGGAATTAGTACTACCCATGTATAATGCCCATCCTTATTTTTCTCTCACAAATTTGGGCCAAAAAGTGCATTGTACACAGCAAAATACGGTAAATCAAACACCTATTCTGTGAGGTAAGCTAACAGGGATCAAGTTTTTCTCTTTTCATCATTTCCAACTGACCCTTCCTTTGTGGAGGTTCATTCATCTCCGTCTTTCATCAGAACAACTTCGACCCATTGAAGCTAAGACGAGAGGAGGAAACCATGAAACAGACACTATTCTTAGAATCTGTATCATACATGACAATCACACATGACAAACACACAATGTTTCAATTTCCACAAAAGTCCTATCATGCAGAGATCAGTGTCTATTTTACAGAAGAGAAAACTGAGTGTCAGAGAAGGGGAGTCATTTTCCATGAGGTTACCTAGCTGAGAACTTTTTTCTGCCTGATAGGTGCTTAGATCCAGTGACTGAGTCCAGGAAAAAAACTCAAATCAGAGCTGAGCCTGTGTGGGTGCCTCCAACCCAGCCAGAGTTCTCTTCTCTGCTGGGCTCGAGAATGCCCCAGGATGAGACTCAGGAGGGCCGAGTTCTGGGGCAAAGCGATGCCAAGGTCTTCTCCATCCTTTTCCTAGCTCCTCGGCTCCAGGCACTCACCGTGTTGCTTGTGTTTGTTTTGAAATTAAATGCCCGGGCCTCCGATGAGACTTGAGTTCTAAGCCCGGATGCCTTAGGGATCAGAGCGTGGGGCAAACACTTCTGTTTTCGTACCTCATTAGGAAGTGCAGTCCTAGGGAAGCAAGAGTGAAGGCAGGAAGAATAAGAAAGAAAAGGAAGGAGAACAAACTCCCGGGGGTGCACGCGTGCTCACGTAAGGTACAACTGACTGCGCCGTCTCACAGGGCCATCCTCCAGGGGCTGTGTGGTCCAGCCGCATTTTAGGACCACAGGAGAGGGCTTCCTTCACCTGGATGGACGGATGGATGGATGGACGGATGGAGTGGATGAATGAATGAATGTTCAGCCTGTAGGTAAGTTTTATGAGAGTTTATGTGAGCCAGAATTTTGAGGACACGCTGAAAGCCAAATCGCAACAGGCTGAGCAAGTGCTGCCAGAAGGGCAGTTTCGCTTTCTCCTTTTGCATTTAGAATCGACAGAGCAGGGAAGGCACCTGAGAGCCACCAGGAGGAGGAAGAAAGCCCAGCGGGGGGCAGCTCCAGGATTGGGTAGAGAGTGAAATGGAGAAACACAGACTTTTACGTGGGTGGGTGCGGGGTGGTTGATCACTACCATCGGCAGCGCACAGAGGTGGCCAGCGCGGACCGGCGAGCACGAAGGGCTCTGTGCTCTGGTGGGCGCTCATGCCCTGCGGGCTCTGGCAAAGAAGATCACGCCGACATTTCAAAGGTGCGTTATCTTAGATGCAAAAAGGCAGTGGGCCCAGTGAGGGTCTAGACTGACCTTCACTAAGGAAGCTATCGGCTTGGGACGACTACCCACCATGGCCTGCCCAGTTAGACATTTAGGATCAGCCCATCTCGTGTGGTAACTTTTGGTCACGGAGCTTGTCAGTCCTGATAGGTGGCCCCCCTGAGCTTGTCACGCTTGTTACATAGCCCCTTTTTCATTCACGATAGATGGATAGATAGACAGACAAAAGGTAGAGCTCACTGAATTTGACCTTGTGTTGTAGCTGATCATTTATATGCCTATCTCCTGCATAAAACTGCAGGTCCTCAGAGGCAAGGGTCAGTTATCAGAGTCAGTTACAAACAGGAGTGGATTTGAATCCCCACTTGAATGTGTACTAATAACCCTGAGGCCTTGGACAAGTCACTCAACTTCTCTGAGAATCAGTTTCTTTCTATAAAACGGGGCTAGTCCTGTCTCCTGAAAGGTGATCGGAGGGGATGAATGATAATAGCATGTGAAGAAAGCATTTCTTGTAGAGCCTATTATATAATAATATTGTAATAGAGTAAGCTGTTACTATTCTTCATACCATGCATGGCTTGTAGTATGGTTCCACGTTATGGGCTCACAGTAAATGTCTCCATGTTTAACTTTATTCCATTACTACTCCTAGTTTCTCCTCCATTTCTTAACCACCATGGCTTTGCTTTTCTAATTTTCTCTCCCTAGCTGCCCTTAATCACATATTGATTGGGCCTCAATCCAGATCATTAGCAACCAAAAGAGATTCCTAAGATAATGTGAGCCATGTGCTGTCTTCAAAGGGAAGCGCTGTTAGAAATAAAATGGAATTTAAAAATTGACGTCTAAAGCTATGAGCATACCAAGTGTATTGCCAGTTCTGAGCCTAAAATGCCAGGAACTATATAGACGGAAAACTTTGAAGTCATGACCCCGCTCTTGTGCTTGTCATAATGGATATAATTACAAGGAAAAAGCACCAGCCCTGCTGTTGAGTTGAAGTTTTCAGAACAGCTAACTTACATCCCGAATCCGATGATGAACAGATACTGATGAGAAGTACAAAGATTTGTACTTCTACATGAGATTTCTGTATCCCTTCCTTGGAAAGTTGTGTTTACCTGTATTACAAGGCCCTTTTCTCAGTGAGTGTCTCCCCTTTTATTTATTAATCTGTCAGATGTTAATTGTAACACTCCTTTAAAGCAGCAAAGCAGCATAAACAAGTATGTGCTAACAATTCTGGTTGATTCCAAACATAAACAAGCTACTGCTAATTAATCTAACAGCCTTCAGACAACGAAAGGAAAATTCTCAAGGCAACAACTACAAAAAAAACACATTTAAGGTTAAGTTTTACTTGGAGACTGTTCCTCAGCCCCAAGGGAAGCAAAATAGTGTAGAATTTGGTCCTGTGATTCATCTAATAAATCATAATTGCTTGTATTTTCTTTCCCCTGTTTGCCTAGCAAAAGCTGTGGCACCAAATGGTTGCTGTATCGATGGGCAGGTCTAATTCACTTGCTGTAACCTCCCACCTAGAGACATAATCCTTTGCCCCACAGGTGGGTGTCGTGAAAATTATTAAGCAGGGGTAGACCCTCTGGTAGGAAACCAGTAGCAGCAGATAAACCTCTCAAATGAACAACCTGCTTTTTTCACACGTTCGCCTTTAAAACGGACGCTAAATACAAATAGAACGGTACCTGCAAAAAGCCACGCAACATGAACGACGCTGTAAAAGAATCTTCCTTTAGACCAATTCTGTCATCACTATTGTTTTACAGATGAGAAAATTGTAGATTTCGTGCTTGTCTTTGAAAGTTTATCCTTTACAGGGTGCATATTTATCTGCATCTATGTAATTATCAATAGTCCTAACTGCTCGCAGTAGATATTCACTATATCTACTGAAATGGAGGAAAGGAAATGAGATCTGTTGAATGCTTGCTGTGTGTAAGACACCCTGCTAATAAGCACATAAGGAGCATGGAAGCTCATACTTTTCTACCTGGGCCCTCTGAGCAAAGCCATGAACAGCCTTGAGACATCTGACATAGACCAAGAACATGGTACCGGTTGAGAAGACACTGAAACTGATGTTAAAAACATGCAAGGGACGCTTTTTCTGGAGACAGTTACAAACAAGGTAGATAATCAACTTATGGTACCTTGCAGGTGTGTTACTTCCTACTCAACCAGAAACCTCAACATATCTCTAGAAGTGAGTTTGATTCAAAAGGTCTCCCTTGTCCCAAATCTTGTGTAATTAGCATATATAACAGAGCCTCATACTTGTCTGGAACCTTGTTCTTTACCAAGTTTCTTTGGGGCCCTTCACTCATTTGAAATTAACAGTGTACCAGGGCTAAGTAAAATAAGGATCTTCTCATTTTCACAGTACGATAGTGGCCCAGGGTTGATAACCGGGTGGTCTAAGTGAGTTTCGATCCCTGGGATGCAAGTGTTCTTGTTAATTCACGTTGGTCTAATTAATTACCATGCTGTATACTTTATAGACCTAATTATTCATTATCCATTTAGCACTTATCTTGAAACCGTGTTATCCTTCTTCCCAGCCTCAACCTTTTCATGCTATCTTGCAAATGTTTCTGAGTCCCCTGGGGTTCACATTTTTGTCCTTTTTTGTTTGTGTACAATATCCTTGGGTAATACCATCTCATCGGCTTCTAGATCCTTCTATGTGCTTCTATCCCTGAAGCCGTGTCCTTATCTGTATTGCTGTCCTGAATTCCCAGTACATATATCTATCTGCTTGTCTACTAGACATCATCATTTGAGAGTCATGGATAGAAGATGTTCCAAACTAAATTCATGGTCTTTCTCCATATCACTCCTCCTTCTTCTGTCAGTAATTAATGGCAGCGCCACGTAACTAATGGTTAGAATTCATGGGCGTGTTCTTCAGTTTTGTTTTTTTTTTCGTGAAACCAAAAGATAGTTTATTGAGGAGCAAGTACACTCCAAAGAGGTAGGAGTTGGCTCAAGCAAAGAAAGTGGCTCAGGAGCCCGGTTGCTTTTTCTGTACCCCATGCAGTGAGGCAGCACGTATCAATCCCTTCCTCTCCTGTGCCAGCATCTCACTTCAGCCCCTCCCCATCTCTGTTGTGTCTCTCTGTTGTGTCTCTGTTGTGTCTTTTCTTGATTTTCTCTTTCTTCTCTCTTCTGCAGCCAGTTGTTTTGCAGTGATTTATGAGTATTACCCATCAGGCTGGGCTTTTAGATGAATGTTCCTTTGAAACAGAAGCATTAACTTATTCAACTCCATTGCTTAGCAGTATTTCCAGAACATAGTGATTGTTTCAATAAATGTTTGCTGAATAAATTAATGAATTATTTAAGGAATGGAAGAAAAGGCATAGGAGATACTATACTATAAAATGACAGAAAATCAAATAAATGAACTTCCTTGGGAAAATAGTTTCTTTTAATAAGTTTATAGTTCATACTACAAGAGATCTTTAGGAAACTCACCATGGTATATATCCTGAATGTCTCCTCTCTTGGCTAAGATGAACTATAAAACGGCATGGTTTCCAGACTGACCAGTTTACCTAACTCTGGACAGTCCTCGAATAGTTCCTTGCGGCAGAGATCACGAGGAGAGATCACAAAAGGAACTCCCAAACCGAGCAGTTATTTCAAGCTTTGTGTGGGCTCCTTTTAATGAATTTTCCATAAACAGAAACCCACTGGGTCGCTCATGGTTCTGCAGAGCAGAGAGCAGCTCAGCAGTATGGGACTGGCTGCAGTGCATAATGCAAGAATAAACTTGCTGGAGGAAGTGTATTTTTTTTGTCCTTTAGAAAGAAACTCCTACCAGTAGAATGCTACAGTCAAGTCACTTATCATCTGAGAAGTGTCCGTCTCAGTAGCTTTGGACAAGAGCTAGTCATAGTACAAAAGAAGAAAAGTTATGGTCAGTTCATCTCCTCACTCTGTGCTCTTGAGTCTGAAAGGAAAATGAGCACTTTGGGGCTCACTTTTGGATTATGCACGACGGCTACAGCCTAAGTGAGAGCATTTGGTAAATGGTGAAGAATTTGGCCCCAAAACAGTATTCTACAACGCATGTTCTCGGTTTGATTTTGCCTCCACTAATGATTGTGATTTGGGATGGTTAATTGTTATTATTATTATTATTATTTTTTGTATGTGGGTAGCTCCCTGACTGGGAATCGAACCCAGGCCGCAGCGCTGACAGCGCCAGCGCCAAAGCCTTAAGCCACTACACCATCAGGGAACCCCCCTAATTATTATTCTTAAGACTCATTTTTGTAGCTGGGGGAGACTTGACGAGAATGGTATAAAACATTTTAAAGTTGGTACAAACCAAAATATTATAAAGATTATTTTTTATTCCACAGCCTGGCACAGAACAGAGTCCTAAGGTGTATGTGTCAGACAGGAATGGGCAGAACAGTGTCCATAATGCCCATTTTTGCTACCTGCACAGAGCATTACCATATCTCTCTACTTTGCAAATACGAGGGATTTTCATTAGAAATTTAATGTGTTTGGGATTGAGAATTAGGTGATTAATTGAAACATCAAAGCTTTTAATAATAAAACGTTATATATATATATATATGTATATAAAATATTTAAGACATATTTAAGACATATATATATATATATATATATATATATATATATATATATATATGTCTTAAATATTTTATTTGGACTTAAAACATTCAAATAAGCATTTATGTACCTGTAGTTTGAGATCTGGCCCAGGACTTCCTTGGAACCTGTGTTTGCTAACCAGAGTCCCATGGTGTCTTCCTTTCACAAACTCTTATCAGTAACGTGGTGCCCCTTCATTTCAGTTTTGGAACTGAAAGACACTTAGGAAATAAACTGATTCTGTCACCCTTCGAGATGTTTTCACCATTTTGTTTTTATGATTGACTCAGCTACCCCAAATTTATAGTAGGTTCTTCGTGTGTGCAATTCGTTTATCTTTATCAACTCATTTCCAAAGCCTTCCAGTTTCCTTTTTATACAAAAAGAATTCATTTTTCACACCCTTGTTTATTGGTTTCTGTAATACTTAATCGAGTTACCTAATGGTAGCCACGACTACAGCATATACAGATACATAGAAAATTTGAGCCTATGTAGATTCAGCATCCAACATAAGTGACTCTTGTTAAGCATGCAGTCCAGTGGTAGAAGTGGACAGCAGACAGCATGCTGAAGAAGGCAGAGTCGAGAATTTGGGGTGCCGGGGCATGAGCTAGTTTTATAGGGGAAATGGAAGGCCTGGGTGACTCTGAGAAGTGGAGATGGGCAAAGAGGGTTTTCACAAGTCAGTGAATCAAGGAAGTAGGAAGGGGGTTAGAGCAAGACCTGTGTTTCCAAGTTTCCTGGCTCATGTAGCTCAGTCAAACTATGACCATGTTTGAGCCAGAAAAGGCTTTAGGGAACAACTGGCTCCACCCCTCGCCCACCTTCCCCCACTGCCATCGTCTGCTGACATCTGATAGATGAGGAAAGACGATGAGGTTCAAAACAGACAGTTCTTCAGCACTGTCCGCCCCGCCAAGTGGAAGGCGAGGAGAAGGACGAAGGTATCCGAGATGGAGCCTTTCCGGAGGAGAGGTGCGGGGGCTTCGGGAAGACTTCCTGGACTGATGGGAAGCACTCAGTTGGAGGAATTACAGATTCTTTTCAAGCACAAGTGGTGTACCCCGGAGCATGGATAGGCAGGGAATGGGAGGAGGGGTAAAGAAAATACGGAAGGAAAGAAAAAAAAAGAAGCCACGGAAGGAAAATTCCATGTACTTTTTCTTTTCCAGTCAGGCATCCAACATCCAAAAGAGAGCGGCCTCTCCTTCAGAAAGGACTTTATGCTTCTGCAGACACGCCTGTGCACGTGTCCTAGCTTTTGCAGATGTCCCTCAGTGGTCATGCATTGTACACAGCAAAAAAATGTTGAACTCTCATTAGATTTTAAATATCATCAGCTAGCAAAGAAGATGGAGCCAATGCTCAGTTTTGGCATCTTTTCCTCTGCTTTTCCAGGAAATGCAAAACTAAGTCAGCGAGAGAACCCATGGAGCGTTCTATTAATCGTGCCCATCTTCTGTTCAGTAACTGGTTCCAGAAATTCTGTGTGGGAATTGGGGCTAACCAGAGATTGAGATCTAAAACATTTGATTTTGGCCACACAGAGTTCTGTCTTTTACCAAAGTGGAAATTTTTCAAATAAAATGCAGAGACCCAGTGGAACTTACTGAAAACAAGCCTGCAGTTCCTCATTTCCTCCTTTTAAAAATATATATGATAATTCCATGCAGTGATCTTGGAGAAATTACCTTCCCTAATATAATTGCTCTCTAATCCTTAACTCAACCGTACTTATTTTTTTTTTCCTCTGTGCATTCCTTTCACCTCAACTTCCCTGTATTTTGAAGAAATGGCAACTGATTTCCAAACCTTAGTTTCAGGAAACCAACAGTGTCATGTCCAATTGCCTAGAAAAATGCAAATCGATTCAGCACTCTCGGTCCGATCTTTGTTGTGTGGCTCCTTCAGGCAAGGAGCACATGAGGTTTTGGCGTCCGTCCTCATCACTCCCTGGGAAGGGCGAGGAGAGCTCTCGTGCGTGGGTGCGCACAACTGAACCATGTTGAAACGGGATGGGGGGATGATGGGAAGTCGCGCTGGGGGAGGCATCAGGACTGCTAACCCTATCAGGATGGGGCTCACTCAGTAGCAGCACACAAGACAAAGCTGTCCCTCTGGACCTCTGGGCCAGGCCTCTTGAAAGCAACAGAACCCTCTAAAGTAATGGGTGGGGTAAATTATATGGTGATGGAGAGAGGACTGACTCTGGGTGGTGAACACAAAATGCAACATACAGATGAGGTGTTACAGAATTGTACTGGAAACCTATATCATTTTACTAATCAGTGTCACCCCGATAAATTTTATAAATTTGAAAAATTAAATAGCAAGAGAAAACAACATTTCTCATTGCTTTCCTTGTCTTGGCAAGTTACACCAGGAAAACTCAATTTCCTAGCATTAAAGATTTTAGAAATATTTGAGTTCCATACACACACGGGGGGCTTGGAAAGATGTAGTGTAATGTAGTCAAATGAGCAAGAAGCAACAAAGTCATTTTATCTCGCTCTGCTTCCTTCAAAACAGATCATTATTTGTGATTATTTAATTCTCCCCTCCTCTGCTGCCTGCTTCCTCACTAGACGGTGAGCTCCTAGAAAGCAAGGGCCACCTTTGCTTTGCTTCTACAATGCCTGGTACAGCGGGTACTCAGTAAATGTGCCCTGAATGAATACATAGATTCCATCTATTTCCAAAAGAGCTAACCAGGACTTTCACCCAATTCCGGTCCATTTCTTTCTCCTAATGTCGACCCAGTCCAACTGAGCCCATAAGAAACCCCAGAGGAATTCAAGAACATTTTCCCCAGAAACCCTCAGGTTACGAGGGTGTCTTAAAAAGACCACCAGAGCAGCCCTGAGTTTGCACTGTGCTCTCTGTGTTTTGGTTAGGAATCAGTTATACTGCAGCACTCCACAAACTGCTCTTGGTTAAAAGGTCCATGGCCCTAAGTGAGCTATTTTGTTCTTCCCTTCTGGTTCATCAGTAGCTCGTATCAGGTCTACTGAACCCTAACGCTTGCTGTATTCCAGTAAGAAGTGAATGAAATGACTTAGATTAAAATGCCCAAATGCTCGTGAAAAGGGTCATTCTTTACCTCTGTCACTTATAATTCCAAAGGGAGTCCTGTTTCCCTAGCTTGGCATACTTTCCCCAGGTCAGGGGGTTTCTGTGAAATTTCCTGAGTTCTGCACAGAAGAGAGTCTGGAAAAGTTTATTGTGTTTGGCCTGCCACCTCCCCGAAGCCTGAAAATAGCCAGTGTGGATCCCTTTACCAAAAACAAATAATAAAAGCCAAACAGACCACCTCTACGCACAAACAACAGTTCCTTCTGAGCATGTGTTTCCTGTAATGAGCGTGAGGAACATCTCCATTGCTCCCTAAAGACCCCCGAAGACCCAGCGTACAGGACGGAAGACCCAGCTGGGGCTGCCCGCCCGCCCAGGCAGTGCCCCTGCCCACGAAGTCCTCTTTTGTTTGCTTTGTAGCATTCTTCCTGCCATCGGTATGGAAAGTTCTGACACCCTGCCTGCTTAGGAAGTTTCTCCCAGTTAACCTGAGAGGGCGGCGGGGGGGGGGGGGCGTCATTTAATTTTTCAGACGTCATTGACCTGTGAGAGTACGGACTGGGCCATGGGACGTTCTGGAGGAAACACCAGCCTTAAAATTCCAGGGATCTTTCCAGTGCATTGCATGGGCCACGGGGACAGGGATCATGTCTTACTCACGAGCATAGTACTCCTGGTCTGTTTCTGGTCAGCACTCAGTGCGTATCTACAAAATGAATGAATGAACGAACGAATGATCAGGATGACTGTTGGTGTAATCTGCAGCTTCACACCTCAACAACTCTTTACTCCCCTGTATGTTTGGACTCATGAAGTCTTAGGATGGGTAAACTAAAAGAAAGACAGCGAGTCCTAAACAGGGTGACTGTGACCTTCCCGTGTAAATATTGTAATCTTCCCACCTTCACCTCGTTATTTGCAATCTTGTTTACCAGCTTTTTTTTAAATAACACTTTCCTTCTAACATGTAATTGATCTGTAGTTTGTTATTTATTTTTCTTATTCTGCCAACTGGATTGTAAACTCCACAAGAGCAGGTTTCTTGCCTATGTGATTCACAGCTGTATCCCAATGGCCCAGAACCAAGCTTGGCATATATTAAGGGCTCAGTAACTAGTTGTCAAATGAATAACAAACAGAATAATTATTAATTGTGGACTCTATACATCAGGGTCACTGTAGGAGTTTTCTTAAACTCTCAACCCCAATTCCATATGTGCGGAATCAGAATGTTTAGGGATGTGGATCCCAGAAATCTACCTTTTCACCAAGGAGTCTGGTATAGATGTTCTGAAAACCACTAGTTCATCCAGCTCAATCATCTAGAGCAGCGGTTCTCAACCTGTGGGTCACAACCACTTTGGGGGTCGAACGACCCTTTCACAGGGGTCGCCTAAGACCATTGGAAAACACATATCAGATATTTACATGACAATTCATAACAGTAGCAAAATTACAGTTATGAAGTAGCAATGAAAATAATTTTATGGGGGTCACCACACCACGAGGAACTGTCGCGGCATTAGGAAGTTTGAGAAACACTGCCCTAGAGATTTTCCTGAAGTCCAGGGAGATAAAGTGTCTTCAAGGCCACGTGGTTATTTAGTGGCGCAGCTAACTGCAATAATTTCTATTTTGATGAGCTTTCTACTTTAGTCACCTGTGAGCTATGATTACTTGATCAGAGAGCCATCTTGGTATTTGAGATGAAGCAAATTGAGGCAGGAATGATGGCCTCTGAAGTTACTCTTGGTGCAGCTCTCAGCGGGCAGGAAGTTCATGAGGCTTCAGATCCTAAAGGACTCTGAGTCTCATGATGCCTTTGCACAGGAGAATCACCCTATTTCAAGGCTAACACGCCACTGCTTCCTCTTCTTCTTCCAGTTCCTGGACGTCTCCATCAAATGGACCACCCAGGAAACACTTCCTCCCAAGTACCTTCATTATGACCCAGAAACCTCTCGTCAGCTAACGTGTGACAAGTGTCCCCCGGGCACCTACCTGAAACAACACTGCACAACGAGGCGGAAAACCGTGTGTGTCCCTTGTCCTGATAGGCACTACACAGACACCTGGCACACCAGTGACGAGTGTCTGTACTGCAGCCCCGTGTGCAAGGAACTGCAGTACGTCAAGCAGGAGTGCAGTCGCACCCAGAACCGCGTGTGCGAATGCGTGGAAGGCCGCTACCTCGAGGTGGAGTTCTGCGTAAAGCATAGGAGCTGTCCCCCCGGGTATGGTGTGCTACAGGCCGGTGCGTATCAGCTTTCAGCAAATTAATGAGGATGGGACAAAGCCTAGTAGGAAAGTTGAAGGGAACGCTTTTGTCTGATGACATTACCGGATAGCAAATTGCCAAGGTAATGGAACCTGCTAGGGACATGCAGTGTTTCTGAATCGCTGCCAAAGGACCATTTCTCAGCGGAATATTCTGCCACTGCAGGGCAATTTAGTGACAAATCTCAAAGGCAGCAAATTGCTCTCTAATGAGATGCATGATGGATTGCTTTTTTAGAGGGACACACTGAGTTGCACTTTTTATAGTTGATACAGCTCTCAGTGTCACGTCAGCACAGCCTGCTTCAAACTCTAGTGCTTTTTGACAAACATCAGAAATTTTAATTGATACCAAGAGAGTAATTGTGCTCATATTAACGAGGCTCTGGAGTGCTAACAATGAGCAGTTATAATTAATTAAGCAAAAAATGGGAATGGTTAAGGGAAATGCGTTTCATTATAAAAAATGAAGCTGGTTCTTCCTTTGAGTGTCTGGGAAGATAAAGGCGATAGCAGCATCTCATCAATGAGCTCACCCTTTACCTTGGACAAAGCAGGAAGTATTTGTCTACAAACCAAGCACTTTTTCTTTTTGCATTTACAATGGCATAGGTTAAGGCTGGTATGCATTAAATCTTTTAAAAGCTGCAACCTGCATTATTTTTTTCCTACTACGTTCACAAAGCATCTGTGTAGTCTCTATCCTCTCACAGTAGTGGGGATGTAAAGAGTAATTCGCTTAATTTTTTGGAGAAAGCGCTCAGTGTAGATTCTGATCAGTCATTTTGAAGCAGGGTTTCTCAGCCTCTGCAACACTGAAATGTTGGGCTGGATAATTCCTTTTGTGGGCAGGTGGCCTATGCACTGTAGGGTATTTAGCAGCGTTCCTGGTCTCATCTAGCAGCCACTAGATACTAAAGCACTTCTCCCCTAGTTGTGACAACCAAAAGTGTCTCCAGACATCACCAGTTGTCCCCTAATGACAAAATCACCCTTGGTTGACAACCACCGGTTTAGCAAATGCTAATTACTTGTCACTCTTTTAACTTTCAGAAGTTAATGATACACAAAGTCTGAATTATTTGATGACCAATATGTTAGACTTAAAGGCATAAAAGGAAAACATTCAAAAATAGAAACCTGTTGTTTCCTAAGTTGTGAATCTTGTAAAATGAATCACAGAAGGTGAGATTGCAGGAGAAGTCCTTAAAATGTCTCTAGTATGAGTATTTGAGGGAGCGATTGGTGACACTTCCTAGTGTTTACTAGATGATACTCGGGGACACGAAAGCTAAGCCACGTTGTAGCACGGAAAAGCCCATCCAACGAAAACAAATCCATTTAATTCAACTCAGTAAGTTGTATATGTAGAAAATACAATTCAGAGACTATGTAGCTTGGGAACTCGAAAGTTTTGAAAAAAATAATGGGAAGAGCAAGGATTTTTTCTCACATACGCACGGAAATCTGTTTGCAGAGTGAAGTAAGCTGGCAGTCAGAGGCCCGCGCTTTATCTTGTGGCGTGTATTTGCCCCAGTGGAGTTATTTACCTTTCCCTCTCTAAAAGCCCACAGAGGAGCTCCTCATGGAAGCTGAGAGGTCCCCAGCCCAGAGAGAAAAAGGGACTATTCAGTGTTGCTCTAAAAAGTATTTCGTAACCATTCCTTTCTGTTGTTGTTCTGGTCAGATTGTGTCCTCGCCACATTTTATCTATTTCATGCTATCTGTTCGTCTTGTGACCCCTGTGTAATTACCTGTGGCTTGCATGGTGAAATTCCCAACCATAAAACAGAACTCTCCTCGTTATGATAGGTTTACATTTTGCCTGCTCCTCATACTTTGTATGTGTTCACTGATATTAATAAAGAAAATCATTTACTTAGAGGGATACATTTTCTTCATAAAAAGTTCCATCACTTATAAAACAGGGAAGTCCTACTCAGCAAGGTCATTACATAAAACCTCCAAATATATTTTAAAATCATTCTCAGATTTCTTTGGTTAAAGGACTTTAAAAGCTGATCCTTAAAGGTGGATTACTGAGATGCATGATCAACCCAGACTGTCAAATCTGTAACTGAAGAATGACAAGATTCTTCTTTGTACAGTTGGCTTCCAGAACATACGACAGTTGGCAAAGGCCGAGGTGGATCCAGAGAAATCCACGGCCACTTATTTCCAGAATATTAGCAGTGAAGGAATCTCATGGACTCCCTGCCCACATACCTTCACTGACGGTACTGTAGATGTTGGTGTGGACTTGGACCCCATCTAAGGAGAGGAGCATAGTTAAGAAAGCTCTTTTTGTAAAAAACGGACCTCTTTCTAAGTTGGTTCCTAAGGTCTTGCCATGGCAATGCTGGAAATGGTGTTGAATACATGGAGGTTTCCTCCTGTGCTTCCCCACCTCCTTCTTTTTCCTGCCAGCCCTCTGTCATTTTTACTGGTCAATGCATCAGTAATCCTTTTAGAAGCAGTAGGAGATGAAACTAGAACTAAACCATTTTGCTGTCTCTCTTTTTTTCTTTTTTTGGTTTTGATACAATGAGGTGGGAGGCTTCAATTTTTAATAAATGAAGTTCATTAACTTCCTGAAGCTTGCTTGTGTCCCTTTTGTTGTCATGTATAAGCCAGAACTGTCCTATAAAAGCAACATTTGAATATTTGAAGTCTAAATCTGTTCAAATAGCTTACACTAGATGGAGGCATTTTCATATGCAAATACTCTGTAACGTATGATTTATCCCTGAATAAGACAGTCAAGTGTTTGAAGGTATTTATTTTTAATAGCATCGTTAGTTGTTAACGGGTTCAAGTTTGCCTACCACATTTCTCAAATATCTTTGCACCTTGAAATAAAATGCCCTTGCAGTCACCCTTCCCTGGAATTTTAACGACTATACTTTTAAAACTCAACAGTTTAAGCAAACCATGTATCTATCATCTTCCATTTGCTGTGTAGCCTAACCGCAGGCTTACGCTTTTGAAGCAGCAGCCAACTTTACTGCTGCTTTCAAAGGTTTATTACGATGTTGTCAATTTTTACTTCTCAAGGTTAGCGTCCTTACGAGTTGCTTCATGATTAGGATTCAGGAAAGAAAGCACTGCTATTAGGAACCGACTGGAATTTAACCACGTAGCATTCGATGGGTACTGAGTTTTGAGAATGCTATTCCAGCAGTTACACAACAGTTCCCTTCAGGATGCCCCAGGATAATTGTGTGAAGAATATGGTGGACGACAAGACCTCCCTGATGCTTCAGCACAGACAGGACTAATGAACACCCCACCCTTCTTCCCTTCCCTCTCACGTTTCACAAGTGTTTTGTAGGTAACAGCGAAACAAACTTGTGTTTGTATTGCAAGGACGGACCGCCTCAGGGGCTGACAGCACATGGTTTGTTTTCTCTGTCTAATGAAGTGAAACATGAGAATGCCTGATGCTTTGTACAACATTGATAGGAAAAACAGAGCAGTAAAAACCAAGGGAAGAGTCTTTCTGAAACTGTTAAGAGAGTATCTGCTGTGAAAGTATTTGGGAAGGTGCTAAATTGTGTGGTATTTTCTGCAGGAACCCCGGAGCGAAATACAGTTTGCAAGAAATGTCCAGATGGGTTCTTCTCGAATGAGACGTCCTCTAAAGCTCCGTGTAGACAGCACACAAACTGCAGTGCGCTCGGTGGTCTTCTAACTCAGAGAGGAAATGCGACGCATGACAATATATGTTCTGGGGACAGTGAATCGACTCACAAATGTGGAATAGGTAATTATAAATCCAAATGTCAGCCTTTGTACCACCTGAGTTGAACGCAAGACCCTCTGGCCACCTCCTTAGTCAAACTCTTATTTTCCCTTTCTGGAATTTTAACCAGCTAAGGTTATTCTCCATGCACCATTCTTAAAGCCACAACCCAGAATCCTTCAGAAGTCCCTCATCTTCTCACAGATCGTGATCCAAATCCTGACTTTCTTCCTTTCACACTTGGATCAACTCTCACCTATGAGGAGGAGGCTATGTCTGAGGACAAATTATCAGAGTACAAATTGCAGATTTTTTTTTGTTATGCATTTTGATCACTTTTACAAATACCTATATTATTAGCCAAAGTAGAAACTGGCAACTAAGAAGCACAATGACATGAGCTGATGACAATTAGAAATGTGAAACTGGCTTTGTCACCTATGGTATCACTGCATCTATTCCATGGAAGTTCCAAGTTCCTCTTGTTACTTAAATTTTATTCAGGAAGGGTCACTAGCTCCAAGCTCAAGTTACCTGAACTCATTCCATGTTGGTGATGGCAGTAATCAGACTTGTGTCCTCACCCTGTCACTCTGACCACTAGCCCAATCTCACGCCTTCTGCCGAGGACTCATTACACCAAGCATAATCTGTCTTTTAGCATTTGGCCAAACAACATCATGTGCCAGCTTGACTCTCACCAAACATCTATTTGTACAACTCAGAAGTATATAAATAATAGGAATGTGGTTTGGAAGATTTAAGGTTCCAACCCAATTCTGACACTTGTGCACTGTGTAATCATTTACCTTTTCTGCTTTCTTATCTAAAAAATAAACAAAAAAATGGAATAAGGGAAGGAGCAGTCAGAGTAGTGATTTTTTTAACTTTAATATACTTTTTATTTAATTCATTATTTTATTTTTTATCATCCATTGAGCACTTACTGTCTGCTGGGCACTTTGCTGTGTGGGCTTCAATCTTTACAAAAACACTATTAAGGTTGCTCAAGTGTAATATAGGGGGTGAATGGCAGAGCCCGATTCAAACCCAGGCCTGATGAATCCAGAGATAAATCTTAATCCCTGGGATATTCTGACCCTACCTACTGAGGACATTGTACCTCTCTTCTAAGTGACATGGTTTTTTGTTTGTGTGATTATTTTCACACTTAATATATGCTTATAGGTCCATATGCATTCTGTTCCCAAAGGTGAGCGATGAGTTTGTGGAAAACAATAGCATTCCAGCTTACTTTCAAGCCTCTTTAAAGGCAATTATTATATGTGTTTTGACACTGATCTTGAAGTGCCCTGTGGACTCTAAATAAACCTCAACAGAATGTTAATGTTTATGTTAAACCATAGAATTTTTGCTGCAATGTATTTATAGCAATATCACATTCTTATTAAATATTTATTAAACTTTCTCTCTCAAAACACCCTAAAAGAACATTCGAAAGGACATAAAACCCAGTTGGACTGGCAATCTACCACTAAGACCAGCCAACCCAAGGTTGATTTTATTCCAACTTTGCATTTTAGCATTATTCTGTGTTGAAAAACTCAATTACGATGGTGTTTTTAAGTTTGGCTTTTGTCCAAAAGACTTCTAAGGGCCCGACTGTTGAGTATGTCTTCTTGGTTTTCCCACCTTCCCGTAGATATCACCCTGTGTGAAGAGGCCTTCTTCAGGTTTGCTGTTCCTACCAAATTCACCCCCAACTGGCTCAGTGTCCTGGTTGACAATCTGCCAGGCACCAAGATAAACGCAGAGAGCGTGGAGAGGATAAAGAAGCGACACAGCTCACAAGAACAGACTTTCCAGCTGCTGAAGTTATGGAAGCACCAGAACAAAGACCAAGATATGGTTAAGAAGATCATCCAAGGTACAGTAACCACCAGTAAAGGGGTCAGTCAGAAATCAAAGACACCCATTTGTCATAAAACAGGAACAAGCCGCTGCGCCTGTGTTGTTCGCGGATAACGTTTCCCTTTTAAAATCACTGTTGGACTGGAAAGTTTCCGCTAAGTGGTAGTGCGAACGCTGTTCCTGGAGCAGTCATGCAGGGTTTGGGTCTCACCCCCTCCATCTTCCCCTTCCTTTTCTTTGGAAAGTGCATAAAGGAGACATGATACATTTCAAGTGCCAAGCCGGACCTCAGGAAATTGGTCCCTATATCCCTTGGCAGTTTTTTAGCATCCCCTCTGACCTTCCTACAAGTTCTTTAAGCACTTTGGATCTTACCTTGCATTTCTACCAAGAAGCTGTGTTGTATTTATTTGGAAGTACTCTCTAGAGAGCCTCGAAGTGTCTTAGACATCTCCTCTCATTAATCCTCACAACATAACCTATTTTAAAATTACCATTTTAATAGCATATGTTGCAAGGATTAATGAGATAAGGTCTGTAAAGCATTTGAGCTTCTTAGAGAAAAGGGCTAGTTCTAACCAAGTACTCTCAGGTTTTATTAGAGTTTTATAAAGAATTTCCTTTAGAAACTGTGTGTGTGTGTGTGTGTGTGTGTGTGTGTGTGTGTTGGGAGAGAATTCAGAGAGAGCGGTAAATTTCAGACAGTCTGGACTGTAAGGAGTGGAAAGAGCTCTGACTTCAGTTAGCAATGGGAAGACATGTCAGGAAAAAAATGAGTGAAGTTTTTCATAATGTAGACAGTGTCAATGAGAAATCTGATCTCCAGTATAAATGACCAAGTAATCCTACACCACCACCCTAAAAGCCTTGAACATCTAAAAGTGAGGCAACATGTTTTAGGAGACTAACATCTTTGACAGCTGAATGCTTTGACTTGGGCAAAGACTAAACTTTTCTGCTTTTTTTTTTTTTCCCAAATCAAATGCATTCTTTGAAAGTGTAATTAGCCCTGAAGCAAAAAGAAGGGAAGTAGAGAATCAGAAACTGTCAGAATCAGAGGGGACCAAATCCCAGTTTTATAAATGAGGACACTTCAGCCCAGAAAGATGGACTGACTTGCCTTAGGGCCCACAGATACCAAATGTCTTAGGTTGTTAATAGAAACATTAGTTACTCCCACTTATGTTTATGTCCTGGCTCCTTACTGATCTAGCCTCTATTCTGCATGTAACATCCTGTTCCTTGGACTCATGTTACTGGGTTTTTTATCTTATCCTCTGTGGTGGTAATCTGCTGGTGTTATTTACTCACCACCATTTGAAGCAACTAACTCCTTTCAACTAGCACGTATATCAGGTATCAAGTAACGAAAGTCCGTATTACAAACTAACTTGAATACCTTATCTGAAATGTTATGATTTTAATTTCTCAAACTTTTAAAAAAAAAACTAAGAATGATTTGTCTGTAATTTTCTACTGGTAATTTCAAAATTAAGCCTTCTCACATAGCTTTGATGGGTGCCTAGAATATATAGCATATTATGTTCTTATAACACAAAGTAATATTTAACTTGATTCGCAGAAATACCTAGCATCCCTTAAGCCCTCTCAAAAAATAAAGGAAAAGGTTATCCTTAAGGTGATGAAACTAGGAGAACCTCTGCGCCAGCACAGTGCTGCAGTGGCCTTAGAAGAATGTACATGACCTGAATATCTCTGGTTTTGCTCTACGCAGATATCGACCTCTGTGAAAACAGTGTGCAGAAGCACATCGGGCACTCAAATCTGACCTCCGAACAGCTTCGCAGCCTGATGGAGAGCTTGCCGGGGAAGAGAGTCACAACAGAAGACATTGACAAAACAATGAAGGCGTGCACATCCAGCGAGCAGTTACCGAAGCTGCTCAGCCTGTGGAGAACCAAAAATGGTGACCAGGACACGCTGAAGGGCCTGATGCACGCCCTGAAGCACCTGAAGACGTACCACTTTCCCAAAACTGTCACTCACAGCCTGAAGAAGGCCATCAGGTTTCTTCATAGCTTCACTATGTACAGATTGTATCAGAAGCTGTTTTTAGAAATGATAGGGAACCAGGTCCAATCAGTAAAAGTAAGCTGCTTGTAACGGGAAACGGTCCCTGGGCTGTTTCCGCACAATGGGCCAGATCTGAGGGATGAGTAAACTATTTCTCAGGCACTTGAGCGGGGTGGGGTAAAATGATTTCTTCCCCATCACCAAGGACTAGATTTGGCCCAAGGGCATGGAAGGAAACTGTGATGTGGAGAAAGAGGTAGCTTCTCCTCGACAAGTTCAGTAACCCCCAGATAGTTATATCTCACTGACAGATCTGGTCCGCTATCTACTGACTGTATTTCCCCGCATTAGTGTTTGCAGTAACTCAACTGGAAATAAGAAACGAGACTCCATTGTGCCTTACTACATATGGGAATGTCTAACTTAAATAGCTTTGAGATTTTTTAGCTGTCTAGAGGTTTTTGCTAGAAAGCCATTTTTTTCTATAAAAGTACTAATATATCTATGACACTATTACAGTATTTCCTATTTATATTCCTTCAGATATAAGGTTTGTACATATTATCATCCTAAAGGGAAATTGTGTAAGACTTAATTTTAGAAAGAAGAAAATATATATTCTGTTTATTATTAAGACAAATGAAAGAGATAAAATATATTTTTAATGGTAATTTTGCAGCATTTCCTAATAGGTACTGCCATTCTTGCTGTGTGGAGTGTTTTTGTAATATACTTTTACCTATATAAGCTATAATATCATTTCACAGAAAGTACATTATTTGGTCAATTGTGTAATGTTGGAAACTATGAAATATAAATTATCTGACTTATTAGATGCGCTGAGAAATTGAATGTACCTTATTTAAAAGATTTTATGTTTTTATTATATAAACAACACCATTAAAGTTTTCTAATTATTTTTCATTGCTTTTCCTCTTGCTTTTATTTGAATGGAACATTAATGGATGTGAGCTTTTACAATTTTCTTTGTTCTTTTATCACCAGAACCATCTGGGAATTGTTAAAAATGCAGATTTCTGGACCAGTTTATCGAATAACTGGGGAGAAGGACAGAGTCTGCATTTTTAAAAACAAGTTTCAAAGTAATTATTACACTAAAACTAGAGAAATTCTGAAGTCGAGCTTAGCATACAGATGGTGCAAACCACTTACAACTGCTGACAGTAGCATCACGACACTGAACATTCATGATTTTGGTTGCAAATTATAGAAGCTGGCACTACTTAGTTCAAGAAAGAATTCACTGGAAAGGCTGATGGTGCCCCTTCCCAAAATAGGTTCACATTATAATCCCCAGAATCGATGAATGTTACCTTATTTAGAAAAGGGGTCTTTGTAGATGTAATTAAGAATGTTGACATGACAGAATCATCCTGGATTATCTAGGTGGATCCTAAATCCAATGACAAGGGTCTTTATAAGAGACACACATAGGGGACAGACAAAAAAGAAGATAATGTGACAACAAAGGCACAGATGGGTGTGATGTAGCCACAGCCAAGGAAGACAGGGAGGCAAGGACAAGATTCTCTCCTAGCACCTCTGTAGGGAGGAGAGTCTTGCTGACATCCTGATTTGGTCTTCTGGCCTCCAGAACTATTAGAATTCATTTTTGCTGTGATTGTGGTAATTTGCTACAATAGCCACAGGAAGGTAACATGGGTTGCATCCCTGCCTCAGAAATGGTACCTCATATTTAAAAGAGCTCAGGGCCTGCTGTGGGCAGAAGTTCCTATACTTTCTCCTACTCTTACATTTCTGCATCTTTCAGTTCAAATTTGGTCGTCCTACCTTGGCGTAAAGACATGGCCAGTGAGGGCCTGTCCTTATCAGTTGCAATTCCTGAGAAGGGGAGGTCACTGTGAACAGGACTCACTGTACTCCACCTTTCCCAGCCTGTGATCCTCTTTTCTCTCTCTTTCCTGTGACTGACAATGCATTTGCACAGATCAGCCCTCCCTTTGTGAAATGAGATCAGCAAGGCCACACAGAAGGGCAGATCCAGGTAAAACAGTTCACAAACTCACAAATCTAAGCAAACTAACAAAAAGCAGAGGGGAAATCAAGAACTTGGAGAATCAGAGTCCCAGTGTTGCCATACTTCAGGTGGAAATGATTATGGAGATGAAGTGTTGCCGATATAAACCGGTGAGCAGGAGTTAACTCAGCCTGCATTGTCCTCTCAGAAGTTGCAGTTCTTTTCACCAACATTCCTATTTCTGGATAATGGAATGGCCCGCCCACATCAGCTAAGTGTAAGAAAAGCTGGAGAGTTACTGGCAGCATGTCTAAATCCTGCAAAGGCCAATTTGATTGGCTACCCGCCATGCTCCTTTGGGGCAGGTCTACCTAAGGCTTCTCTCCTCCAAGGGAGACAGGGTCGTAATACAGAACTTCATGTCAGTTTTTCCTCTTTTTTAACTTTTAATTTTGAAGTAATTTTAGGTATAAAGAATCATTGAAAAAGTATTAACAGCAAAAAGTACCTAGAGTGAGCTATCTTGTAAAATGTACCACAATTTCAGTTCGTCTGATATTGTCTTATGACTAGAAGGATGTTAAGGATTTGGGGGAAGAATAGCACATAGGTGGTGATCCTTCTCACATCCTATCAGGAGCTAATGACATAAGTATAACTAATGACTATTGGTATTAACCTTGACTGAGTTAATTTTTATCAGATGTGGATTGAAATCTTTCCTTTAACCTATGATCATCCAGTTATTCCAATATGATTTGTTGAAAAGACCAGAATTTCTCCATTTAATTGAATTTGCATCTCTGCAAACAGCAGTTGATTATGTTGTGTGGGTATATTTTAGGACTCTACTCTCTTTCATTTATTTATAAATGTATCCTTTCCCCAATACCACACTGTCTTAATTGCTGTCACTTTACAGTATATCTTAAAAGTATCTCTGATGATGACTCTGTCACTTGTAAGTTTGCTATTTTTTTCTTGATTTTTTTTTTGTATGCCTCTGAATTTTTTGATTAAAGGCAAATTGTTGTGTCAGCCAGTAGAAATAAAGGTAGATGGTTTTTATACCTGGATATACCTTTCTTTCTGCTAGAATTGTAATGGAAGGCTGTGTTTTAACCCAGTTAGGATGAACTCTTACAAGAGTCCAGCTGCATCTACCCTGAGTCAGCACGTGTCTGTTCTTCTCCCTGGAATCACTATCTCTTAGATTTTTGGGTCATTTATTTGTTCTGTGACCTCAGGTCACCAAAGAGTGCTTGTTTGTTTGTTTTTTTTAATTTTTTATTTTTTATTTTTTTTGCTTTTTGGTATGTGGGTAGCTCCCTGACTGGGGATGTTTGTTTATTTTAAATTAAGACTATCTTTTAAGAGCAGTTTCAGGTTCATAGAAAAGTTGAGAGGAAAGTACAGAGTTTTCCCATATGTCCCCTGTCCCCACCGTGCACAGCCTCCCTCCACGGTCAGCACTGCCCACCAGAGTGGCCATTTGTTACAAATGAGGAACCTACATCAACACGTCATCGCGCGAAGTCCACAGTTTATATTAGCATTCACTCTTAGTATTATACATCCAATGGGTTTTCTTCCAAAAGTCAGAAATTTAAGTTTAGCTTGGATTTTTTTTTTTTTTTTTTTTGGTCATAAGTTTGAGAACATCACGAATTCCAGCTCTCTACATCCTCCAGGTTTATACATTTCTCCCAGGAACAAGCCAGAACCCCGTCTTTTGTTGTTTAAGGACTTGATGTGAAAGATTGGATGGGAGTTAAACTATCCTCCTCAGTCCATATCTGCTGTCTCCTCTTATCCACCCGAAAATCTACACAAGTTGTAAAGTACGTTTCATGAATTAGTGTTATGGACTAAAGAGTTCAGACTAAGAAATAATTTTGAAAGCCAGTTCTAGAGCTGTCATGAAAAATACTCTATGAAGTTCTTGTTTCTATAATTATGCTTTTCTATTCTACCTATTTCACTGTCTTACTCAGTAGACTACCTTCAGTATTTTATTTCTATGTTGAAAATATAATTTGTTAATTCATTGAAAAAATACTTTCGAGGATCCATTCAGAGTACCCAATTCAAAGCACTTCATACTCAGTTTTAAGCGAGATGGCAGTGGCAAATCATTACTACTCCCAGGAGCATATTCTTAGGTTGTTTGGTTATTTGTGAAACCATCCCTGTCAAACACAAAGGTGTTTATAGTCAAGTGTAGAGGTGAGAGAAAGGGAGAGCTCCAAAAACAAAGAATTCCATTTTCTTCTTACCAGTGCAGAGATCAGTAACAGAAAGTAGCTCCTTTCCAAAGACTCAGTTCCCTAAACTAATGCCCAAATGCAATCTGAAGAATGCTTTACTACTCTCTTCCCTTGATCAAAGTCCATCACAGTGGCTATAATTAGTAAACTTATGATCGTTGATGTTGGATACAACTACAAGGTCTGACAAGTAAGTTCGCAAACTTGTCACCCTGTGCGCTTACATTGGCAGCACTGTACAAACAACTCAATAAAGTGTCATAACCTTGGTATATCTGTCTCAGCTGTGTTCATATTGACAGGTGATGGTGTCTTGCTGAGTGGCATTCATTACTGTTGTGCGTTTTTGTGTGCTATCATGAGAATGTTGGAGCTTGAATTAGAGCAGTGAACAAACATTAAATTTCTTTTTAAACTTGGCAAGAGTGGAAGTGAAATAAGAGACATGTTAATCCAAATTTATGGGGATAATGCCATGAAGAAAATAGCTGTGAACAAATGGATTAAACGTTTTTCTGAGGGGAGAGAGAGCATCACTGATGAAGAGAGGTCAGGGCAGCCTGTAGCGAGCAGAACTGAGGAAAACACTGCAAAAATTTGTCGAATTGTGTGTTAAAATCATCAGCTGAGTATGAGAAGCATAGCAGATCAAGTCAACATTGATAGAGAAAGAGGAAAATCTTAACTGAAAATCTTGGCATGAGAAAGGTATGTGCCAAAATGGTCCTGAAGGAGCTCACCAATGAACAAAAGCAAAGGAAAGTCTAAGTTTGCCAAGACCTTTGGAGAGGCAAGATGGTATCTTAGGCCATGTTATCACTGGTGATGAAACATGTGTGTACCAATATGACCCTGAAACAAAGTGTCACAATGGAAATCAGGCAATTCTCCACAACCAAAAATGTTCCATCAGTCCAAATCAAGAGTCAAAACGATGCTGCTAACTTTTTTGATATCAGAGAGATTGTTCATTATGAATTTGTACCACCTGAGCAAACGGTCAACCAAGTTTACTATTTGGAAGTGGTGAAAAGGCTACATGAAAAAGTTAGACAAAAACGACCTGAACGTTTTGCCAACAACTCATGCCTCTTGCATCATGACAATGCACCAGCTCACAGGGCACTGTCTGTGAGGGAGTTTTTAGCCAGTAAACAAATAACTGTATTGGAACTCCCTCCCTACTCACCTGATATGGACCCCAGTGACTTTTTTCTTTACCCGAAGATAAAGGAAATATTGAAAGGAACACATTTTGATGACATTCAGGACATCAAAACTATTATGACAGCTCTGATGGCCATTCCAGAAAAAAAAGAGTTCCAAAATTGCTTTGAAGGGTGTACTAGGTGCTAGTGTCATTGCATAGCTGCCCAAGGGGAGTATGTTGAAGGCGACCATAGTGATATTCAGCAATGAGGTATGTAGCTTTTACTAGGATGAGTTCCCTAACTTAATTGTCATAACTTCATATATTCTAATTCTTTGACTTTATTGCTACTGTTTTCTAAATTTCTCTTTCCTTAAACCTAGGAAACTATAAAATAGGAATTTAACAGTATAATAGCCTGCAACAATTATCTCTGTGATTAAGTTTAAATACCGTATTTTACCATATATGAGAATCGTGCATTCCCATGTATAATGTGCCCCCATGTTTTTGGCTCAAATTTTCAGGGAAAAATTTGTTTTAATTTTTTAATTCAATGTTTTTGTTTATATTTAGGTACTTGTTTTTTTGTATTATAAAGAAATTTTAGCATTTATTTTTTAATATATTATGGTACAAGAAATTTTATGTAACAAATAATTATAAAACACAAGAATAGATACAAGGTACAAGAAACTTTATGCATAAAATTTTTTTACATTAAAATAACCTGATTATTTTATTCCAGGGTTTTATATTACATACAAATATCATTATTGATTTCTAGAGTTACACTTTTAACTCATAAGCATAACTAAAAATTTAAAAACATTTATATAGATACAAAATTAATAGTACCCATGTATAATGCATATCCTTATTTTTCCCTCACAAATGTGGGCAAAAAAGTGCGCATTATATATGGCAAAATACAGTACCTCTATTCTGAAGATGGTTATAATCTAGCTGGGGAGATAGGCTATATACCTGAAAGAGTAATTGCTAATATCAGAGAGTATATATTAGTACTTAGTGCCTACTGAATTGTAGAAATGTGGCATAGTCATCTAATGTCATCTGTGTAGCCCAGGGCAGGCAGAGAAGCAGTAACTTTAGCTGGGTCTTGAAAACAAATCTAGGCAGAGAGAAATAGGCGGGATATTTTAGACACAAGGAATAGCACTGGAAAAGTTGCAGAGGCTAAAATGTGCATAACAGATGGAGGAAACATTGTCTAGACTCACATAGTTTATATAAAAATTCCAAGAGCAGTGAAAAAATAAGCTTGAAGAAATTTATTACTAACACATTTGGGGCTGTAATAGAAAATTGAATTGCTTTATCTATCCAGAACTCTTTGTTTTAGTCTGGGAAGCACCTCCTTCATTTAGGGGACTGCTCTCTCCCGCCTTACCCGCAACTCAACCAGGTCGTTCCACTGGGGCTGGTAATAATAGCCTCTCTGCTTACTCCAACCTTCCCCTTCATTACCCGCAAAGCATTCAATGAGATCTTCCTTAGGATCTGTGCATTTGGAATTACTTAGAACTTTTTTCTGTCCAATGTAAAGCTATAAAAGTGTGAACCTAAAGCTGCCAGAGGCCACAGAGAAAGGGAGTTAATAGAGAGAACTAGGCAGAGACAAGTAAAGACCACTGACAATGTTCAACCCCCTGGTTCTAGCCACAGCTTTTCTTCTTGTTCCTCAGCTCTGTAAATCACGGACTTTCCTTTCCCACCCAAGCCAGTCTCTGTCATTCATAACCAACAGCCTGACTAACACATAGAGAAAATAGGAGGTCCTTGAATGCCAGACAAAGATGTTTGGATTGGAAGAGCTAACGAACTGTGATGACTGTGAGGTCCTTATGACCTGAGCATCTTTAATTTTATAATATTTACCTATAAACACAATTGGAGCCATTGAGGTTTTAAGGAAGGTATTGATGTTTGCAAAGCAATATTTCAAGCAGTTGACTCTGGCAGGGTACATAGAATGGAATGGAGCAGAAATAGACCGGAGATAATTAAACCAGAAGAGTTGACTATTAAAAAACAGTTCAGTTATGAGGTAAGTAGACAACTCAGACTGGAGGTGGGAGCCTAGAGGGGAAAGGAAAGGCCCACTAAAGAACAGTCACCAGAGTGGGGGAGCTCCATCACTGGGTATTTGGTTATGACGAATGGATCAAGATTCTTGTCTTTTTCCAAGAATTTAATACAAAATAACTCTCTCATTTCTTTGGGTTTTATTGAGTCTTTTCCCAGGAAAATCCACCTCATCTTTTGAGACACAAAGTTTAAGTCATATTTCCACAAAAATCCTACTAACTAAAACAAAGACGTCTCCCAAATTGACATTTCTACAGCAATTTTGGTTTTTCATGACTCACTGACTTCAGGCAAGAGGCAGTAAACAGGGCACATCATGCATAAAACCTGTGTCATTCCTAAATCATCCTGAAGATCGATGACCTCATATTTAAGGGTTTAAAAAATACCCGATTGCTACAGTGATTTCTCCCTGCCCCCCAACACACGACCAGTAGAACCCAATTCCAGGACTTAATAACCCTCACATGGAAATTGAGACTGGTTGAAAATAGTTTACTAGAAACCCCTACTTTCTTGGAATTTTAGGGCCGGTGAACCTATTTTATACATTGTTCTAACCCGGTGTTCATCAAACTTACCTAATCGTAAGCATCACTTGGGATGTTTGTTCAAAATGTGCATCACTAGCCCCCTTCCAGGATGATTTTGATTCCCTGGGTCAGAAGCAGGTGCTAAAATGCTGCCCGGGACATTTGGGGAAATTGTTATCTAATCCTTGAGGATTCAGGTGAGGCTGCAAGAAACTAAACTGCACAGCTGGTGGAAGAACTCAGAGCTCGCCTGTCATGCTGAGACTCGTTTAAATTTGTGCTTCTTTTAACGAAGATTGGGAACAAGAAGCTTACCCTCTTGGGGTGATTTAATCGCACTGTGCACGTATCTATCATGGCACTTACCACCTGACTGTTTATCTGCTTCTCTTGATGCCGATGGTAACAACAGCAACAGCAATCATAATAATCATTATTATTTATTAAATCCTTCCCTGTTAGCCCAGATTCTGGGTCCATTTAGGTTCCTAGAGTCGATGTTCAACAAAGTGAAATGACAGGAAATCATGGATTCAGCTTGAGAGTTGCCATTGCTTCTGATCCTCGTACTCGGAGTAACTGTCCTTCATGGAGAACGTGCTAGGAGCTAACCCTACACTTAAGACAACCACTGACATCATCTCTAATCTTACAAACGCACGATGCTGACTCTCCCTGACCAACTGATGATACTGTCATCATCTTACTAAACCCTAACAGCCCCCGTAGCTGACTTCCCCCCGCACTCCCCATTCTTTCATTGGGATCTCTATTACAGGAAACGCTCCATTCAACTGGAACTCAAGCACCTGGCAAAAAAATCAGAGAAATAATACTTCAGATAAAAGTGAAAATAAAATCAATGTGTAGCGAAAATGTTAAGTTTAAACTTGGCACGCAGCTTGCACATCATGCAAAACCTGACTTGGCGCTGAGAGGCACAGCTGATGTTTGTTCGTTTTTCAAGAAGGGTGCACGCAAGTACAGCATCATCTATCTCCTAACATAGGTCCAAAACCATCCACATCCACCTCTCCTGATCCTGTACAAGTTACATCATCAAATCCTGAGGCAATGTCGACCCAGCGAACTCTCTGCCCCTACTGTAACAGTTTTAAGTGAGTATGTGGTGTTTTTTTCCTAAGTTAACCTGAAGTCAAGAAAACTATGTTCTGTCTCTTTGCCTTGTTGATGGTGTCTTTTGCTGTGCAGAAGCTTTTTAGTTTAATATAATCCCATTCATTTATTTTTGCTTTTACTTCCCTTGCCTTTGAGGTCAGGTTCATGAAGTCTTCCTTGAGTCCTAGGTCTATAAGTTTAGTACCTATGTCTTCTTCTATACAGTTTATTGTTGCAGGTCTTATATGAAGG
>PVJL010013480.1:0-32084 GCA_004026885.1 Lyroderma lyra
AAAAAAAAAAAAAAGAAGAAGAAGTAATAATCAAAGAGAACAATCATAACAATATGCAGTAGATTCTCCAAAATATTTTTCTCAGTTGCTTGAGATTTTGCCGTTTGATTGAGAGTGTCATTTGCCTGAGTTCCAGTTAACGGAGTCTACTTACCCTTATTTTTCACGTATGAGATGCTGCCATGTAAAAGACACCCCCTGCTTTTCTAACCCAACATTAAGAAATCAACATCAACCGGTTACTCCCGTGTATAAGATGACTTCCAATTTTTGGTCTAATAACTTTAGACAAAATTATTGTCTTATACACACAAAAACATACAGTACATTTATTCAGCATCTACTAATCCCCATGGGTGCTGGTTAAATGAGCGTCTACTACTGTAATAAAGTCATGTGAATATGGTCTTTCTTTTTTTCTCTGTCTCTTGCTGATAACTAATCTGATAACAGATGGGTATTAAATGGGTGGTGAGCATACACAGCATAGGTACGCTAGACAAAGGGATGATGATTCACATCCCAGGACAGTGAGTGATTTCCTCCCTCTACTCGGAAGGCGTGCAATTTAAATCTTACGAACTGCTTATTTCGAGAACTTTCCATTTCACATTTTCTGGCTGGGGTGGACAGCGGGTAACTGAAACCGTGGAAAATGAAACTGAAGATGACTATATTATGACAACCCACGCAGTGTTGCCAAAGAAAAGGACAGGGTGTTGGGAGTGAACAACATGGGACCTAGATTAGACTGGAAAGCGTCAGGCCATGATGGAATGGAGATGGAGAGGGGATGGTTGAGATGGGGCTGAAGACTGTGTAGGAGTCAGGAACCACAGGCCATTGGAGAGTGTCCCAGGCCTGTGAGCAAGGGAAAGAAGCCTGGGGACAGAGAGGGGAGGGTCAAATGGACTTGAGGGCACAAGAGGCAAGCAGTTTAGGGTCTTATCTTGAAAGGTTTAGGGCAAAGGAGGGAAAGGGTTTGATTTGGGGTTGAGACACATTCCTCTTGCCGTTGATAGGTTAGAAGGAGGGACAGTGGCACTGGGGAGACCAGGGAAGAGGTCAGAGCAGGGATCAGGGGGAAAGGATGGGGCTGGAGGAGGGTGGGGCCATGGGGAGGTGAGTAGGGCCAGGTGGGAGAAAGGTTTGTAAAGCTGAGTCTGCCATGGGGCTAGGTAACTTACTACCAGGTGGGGGATGTCCAAGAGGACCTTGAAGGTCAGGCTTGGGTGGCAGGACAGATGCTGAGGCCATTGCTGAACTGGGACACAAATGAGACAGCTCAGGAAAGCTGACAGTGTAGAGCCCTGAGTGACAGGCTGGGGAGCTGGGAGCTCACCCTGAGGACGTTGGGGAGCTAAGGTCAAGTAAGGGAGGGACTGGGTCCAATGTGAGTTTCAGAACCATCCCTCTGGTTGCTGAATGGGAGATGGGTTGGAGGGAGTAAGAGTGGAGGCCAGGAGGCCAGGGAGGAGGCCAGGGCAGGGGGTCGGTGGGGAAAGATGGGGCTGGACTCTGTGACTGGGGAAGGGACAGGTGAGGGAGACACCAGGAGGCTGAAAGGACAGAACTTTGTGACGAGCTGTAGTGATACCAACACACAAACAGAATGGCCAAGAGCAGAGAGGTGGATGCCCAGCACTCCCTCCCTCCAGCACAGACACCCAGGCTTACAGAGACCCCCATGTGGAAAATACATAGGGCATGAAAATGGACCCACAGCAGAACCAACACACAGGCACCAGATTGGCAAGGAGCAGGATAGGCAATCCCACCAAAGGGGATTGCAAGAGCAGAGATGAACAGATGAGATGCCAAAAAAAAAAAAAAAAAAAAAATCAAGGACACCTTATCAGCTGTCATCACCATAGTCACCATGTGCAAAGAACTGAACGTACACTGACCCAGAACATCTCCCTCCAGCCCGGTAAGTGGGTTCTATTTTTATTCCATCTTACAGATGGACAAACTGAGGTCCAGGGAGGCCAGTGACTTCCAAGGTCTCATGGTTCCTGGTAGGGCTGGGTCTCTGGGCACCCCTGTGGGGTGCTCCCACAGGACACACTTGGGATCCTGTTTTTGCATCTCAGTGGGTCTTTTTTGAATGAAGTTTGGGTCTCCCTGCTACACCCCTCCACCACGCCCCCATACCCTAAGTGTATCCCAGGGATGCCCACCAGCAAGTTTCTCCTGGTTCTGGTTTGTGAGGTTTCTCTAGGAATGGAGTTCGTCACCCCATTAGTCTTTTGAATATGTCCCGTGGGCCAGCAGCATGCCCCTGCGTGTCTCCTCCTGTCCCAGCCTCTGCGTTTGGATGACATCTGAGGGAGGGAGGGAGGGAGGGAGAGAGAGAGTGAGAGAGAGAGAGAGAGAGAGAGAGAGAGAGAGAGAGAGAGAGAGAGTGTGTGTGTGACCTCGTCTGAGGAGGAGCTGTGAGTGTGAGGGGAGTGCCTGGCTGGGGCTGGGCTGGGGGTGGAGGCCAGGGAGGGGGGCGTCGCACTGGCTGAGAGGGGAGTGGAGTTTTGGAGAAATGTTTACCGGACACCAAGAGAGCCCAGAGGGACAGCGCCCAGAAACGGGTGGAGAGACGCACAGCCTCCCGGCCTCGCTGGCCCAGCTGGCCCAGGCTTAGGGACGTAGCCACCAGAGTCCCTTCCCCTCTTCAGCCTCCCTCCGGGGCCCCTTTAAGACCGGGCTGGTCCTCTCTTCTCCGACTTAACCCCTCAAAGTCCAGGTGCCCCCTGTGCTCCTGGTCGGCGTGGGCGGAGGCAGGGGGAGCCAGGGGCGGGGAAGAGGTTTGGCGAGATCTGGGAGCGAGAGAAGAGGCCGGGAAGCAGGAAGGCCACCGCCGAGAGGAGCCGGCGAAGGGGTCCCCGCCTGGGCAGTCGGACAGTGCCAAAGCCCCGGAGCCTGGAGCTTGGGGGGAGGGCCGGGACAGCCCGGCCCTGCCCCCTCCTCCGCGGTGTGCCCAGCAACTTCTGGGGAAAGTTTGGCAGAGAAGCCGCGAGGTGCCCGGAGGATGGGCAGGGTCCCACTGGCCTGGTGGTTGGCACTGTGCTGCTGGGGATGCGTGGCCCCCAAGGGTGAGTGATAGGGGCCTGTGGGGGAGGACCACCCGTGGAGGGGCTGGGGCAGGAGGGAGTGGAGCGGGGATGGATGGCAGGTGAGTCCCATGCTGGCTCAGGGAAATTCCTTGGGACAACAGAGAGGGAGACAGGGAGACACAGAGACAAACCCAGAGAGGCCAGCGGGACAGAAAGGGACTCAGAGAGAGGAATAGAGGGATGAGAAACAGAAACTAGAAGGGTCCGAGACGGGAAGAGATGGACACACAGAGAGACGGTCGCCCAGGAGAAGCTGAGGGCAGGGGTGGGAGCTGCACTTGAGTCAGGGCCCTAGGGAGAGAGGCTGAGATGGGGGCTGCCAGGGAAGGAATGTTCCAGAAAGGAGCACTCAGGCAGCAGGGTGAGGAGGGCTCAAGAGCCTTGGGGAAAATCCTTGGCACCCCCCTCCCCCCCACTACTTGGTGCTGCTCCACACTGTCTGTCTGTCTGTCTGCTCCATCTCTGGGGTGGGGTGTCTGGCTCTAGCTACAGCTCTGTCATCTCCGTAGGTCTCCCTTACTCTCTCTGTCTCCCTGTCTGTATCTCTCCCTGTTCTCTGGGTGTCTCTATTAGTGTCTGTCTCAGTCTTTGTTCCCCGCTGTGTGTCTCTCTCCCCACCCCACTTTTTTCCCCTTTGGGGACTCTCTCTCTTCAACTCTCACCCTGCTCTCTGGTTCTCTGCTCTTCTCTGTTTCTGTCAGTGCCCAACTTTCTGTTCTCTCTGTCTCTGTCTCTGTCTCTCTCTCTCTCCCTCCCTCCCTCTCTCCCCACCCTCCACCAGCCTGATCTGTCAAGTCTCTAGAGACCCTAATGGAGGGCAGAGCGGGGCAAGGGCTGGCCCTGCGGACAGTCTGGAGCGTGGGAGGCTGCCAGATCCCGGGCCTACTTCCCAAAGATGAAGGATGGAGGCTGGACAGGGATGGAGACCGGACCCCAGTCCCTTGGGAAGGCTCCCATCCTCCCCTCAAAGCCTCCTCCCTCCACTCCCCCGCTGAGGTCACTCTACAACTATGTGGGCCTAAAGGACTGGCAGGGTCCTGGCAGCCTCAGGCAGGCCAGGGGGGCTGGAACTGGGCAGTTGGAGTGAAGTAGGGGCTCCTAAGCTGACTCTTCCCTGTCTCCTTGCAGGCTCACAGGCTGAGGTGAACCCCTTTGTAGGGAGCCCAGGGAACATCACTGGTGCCCGGGGACTCATGGGGGCCCTTCAGTGTGAGCTCCTGGTTCATGAGGATCCCCCTGAGGTGACCTGGCTGAGAGATGGACAGGTCCTAGAGCTGGTGGACAGCACCCAGATCCAGGTGCCCCTGGACGAACAAGGAGAGGATGACTGGAAAGTGATCAGCCAACTCAGGTGACCGGCCTCTCCCTAACCAGCCATGGCCTTACGTCCCTCTTGACCCCTGTCCCCACCCCACCTCCATCATATAGTCACCTACATGAGCTCCACCTTGGAGCCCCAGCTTGGCTACTCAACAGCTGTGTGGCTTTGAGCGTGTGACGTAACCCTGAATCTCTCTGCTCCTCTTCTGTCCCCATCAGGATCTCGTCCCTGCAGCTCTCCGACACGGGGTGGTACCAGTGTGCAGTGGTGCTGGGAGGAAGGACCTTCATGTCCCAGCCTGGCTATGTTGGTCTGGAGGGTGAGCCCTGGACTCAGAGGTTGTGGAAGGATGGGAATCCTGAGAGGTCAGAAGGTGCTGAAGGATTACGGGGTCCCCTGGGCACTACAGCCTAGGAATGTCAGAGAGTTTGGGGGATCAGGAAGCTGGGGTCTGTAAATTACTGGAGTCAGGCCTGTGTGGGATTATATGTCCTGCAGAAGAAGAAGACATCTTGGGGGTTGTTGGGTGTCCTGGGGTCAGCCATGGTTGGGGTAGGTAGAACATTCTGGAATCAGAGGAGTCAGAGGCACGACTTAACCCTCTCCCTCACTCCCAGGGGCCTCGCTTCTTAATAGTAAAATGGAATGAGAAGTCAGACATTCTGGAAAAGAGACATGAAGGGCTCAGATGTCCTGGGGTTCCGACATGGGTGGGGGAAATTCAGGTATTGGGATCATGTGTCTTAGAGGTTAAAGACCCTACAGCCTCCAACAGCTTAGCAGTTAGACGAACCCTTGGTGGGGCTCAGAGAGACCCCAGCCTCTGCCACTGCCCCCCACCCAGGCTTGCCCTACTTCCTGGAGGAGCCTAAGGATAGGACTGTGGCTGCCAACACCCCCTTCAACCTGAGCTGCCGGGCTCAGGGACCCCCAGAGCCCGTGGACCTACTCTGGCTCCAGGATGCTGTCCCCCTGGTTCAGGCCACGGGCCATGGTGGCCCCCAACACATCCTGCGTGTTCCAGGTGAGTCGGGAGATGTGGCCGGGTCAACGTAGAGGCCCGGGGAAGAGTGGAAGTGGGGAGTAAGGAAACTCTTCGTGCCTTTGTGTGAGTGTGCCTTTCCCTCTGTCTGTCCTTTTCTGTCTGTCTCTGTCCCTGAGTCGCCCCTTGTCTTGGTCTACCTTGCATCGCTGCCCTATCTGTTGCCTCACTTCTCTTTGCGTGCTTTCTCCATCTCTTTCTGTCTCTGTTCTCCATCTTTCTCTGTTTCTCTCTGTTCCTCTGCTCTTTCTCCCTCCATTTACCCCAGCCTCTCTCTGAATAGAATGCTTTGTCCTGGATTCCTCTGAGCTGGTCCATGGCCCAAGTGTGTGGGGGCCTCGTAGTCTTTGGCAGCCCTTCACCTTAAACAGGGCACCAGGATCAACTGTGCCCACCTCTCTCCCACCTGCCCCAGCCTGCCCACCATTGTCACTGATAGAGCCTGAAACAAATAGATAAGACAGAGTGGGAGACAGAGAATGACAATTACAGAAAGAGAAAAAGCCATAGGCAGAGGAAGGGACAGACCCAGAGGTAACCCAAGATGGGGAGACAGGACGGGGAGGTCTGGCTGACAGGAGAACCCCCACCCCCAGCCTCAGGGTGACTATCCCCTTTGGCACCACACAGATGAGACAGGACCTAACTTGGGATCACACAGAGGTCAGAGGCCATGTTGGGGGACTAGTATCAGGGTTTCCCCTTCTTGAGAAAGGAAAGAAAGGAACACGACAGGGGGAGGTCCACTCAGTCAGAGGGATGTTGCTGGACCCTGAAGGGTATCAGCTTCCATCACCCCCAACCTGCTCCTCCATCTGCTGAGATGGGGAGGGGACTTCCATCTAAGGGTCTCCTGGGGTGGAAGGGAGGTGCCCACATTCCCAGCATTCCGGGGGCCCTGAGTGTGCAAGGAAGCCCTGATGAGCATGCCAGCCCCCAGAAGGGTGACTCAGGCCTCTGGCTTTGGGGCCTGAGTCAGCCTGGCAGGACCCTGAAGCAGGGAGTGGGAGAGGGGGCTGGTTCCCCCACCCCATCCCAGGGAGCAGGAAAACTGGGGGGACCACAAGCATCACTGTGTGGTGGAGCTGTAGGGGGTCTGTATCTGCTGTGTCTTGGTGCGTGTATGTGGGAGGTGGGTCTGGGTGTATATCTGTGTCCCTCTTGGTCTATCTGTGTCTCAGTGTCTGTCAGCATCAACATCTTTGTATGAAGGTGTGTCTTAGAGAGGGCTAGCTGCTGTGGCTGTTACTGTGTGTGTGTGCGTGTGTGTGAGAGAGAGAGAGACTAGGTATGTTTGGCATCTGTGTATATGTCACAGGGTGAGCATGCTGGTATGTGACTCTGTCACATGGACCCCGATATCTGTGTGTGTGTGTGTGTGTGTTTCACAGCAGGTGGTAACAGACCCTTCTGCTTCAGTCCACTCTGCCCGTGTACCGGCCTGGCCCCAGTGGCCTCTTGGCGGAAAAACATGGGGTGCGTAGCAGCTGCTGTGTAGATGTGTGTGGGTGCCACCTGAGTGCACATGGCAGCATCTCCACGCTTGTGTGTCTCCCACGGCCCTGTGTGTGTATGCAAGTGTGGGCTTTCGTATCTGTGCATCTCAGTGAATGTGTCCAAAGCATCCTGAGTGTGTTCAACGGTGTTTCGAAGCCTTGGCTGTGTTTGCATGTGAGCAAGTCCACATTAACTTCTTCGGGTCCTGGCGGGCATCTGTTTGTCCACTTCAACCTCAGTGTATGATTGTCCTTAGTGTGTGCACAAGCATAGAGGTTTGTGTGTCTGTCAGCTGCAGCCTGTTTATACATGATCTTGCTCGGTGTCTGTAGTCAATGTGTGCACATTTGATTGTTTATGTTGGTGTGCCTTCGTGTATATGCATCAGGTTCAGTCTCTGGGTGTATACGTGTAAGTCACTGAGTGTGTACTTTATAGCTGTGTTTCTGACAGCAGCAGCCCTGTGTGTAGCTTAGTGAGTGATGTGCCAATAACGGTCCCTTTTTTGTTAAGTGTGATTCATTGTGTGTGTGTGTGTGTGTGTGTGTGTGTTGCGGGGACTGTGTGTCAAGGAATTTCATCCGTTTGTGTGCGTCAGTCCCTTGATCTGACTCAGTAGTATACGCCCCCTTTCTCCTTTCATCCCTCTCATTCCCTCGGAAAAAGCACAGGGTTGGGGGAGGAGCAGGAGCAGAGGGGTACATCTGGAAAGAGCATCTGGAGTGGGCCTGGGCGAGCCTGCTGGAGGGGAGGGGTCCCAGGCCCCTTTGTCCCGGCTTTCCCTCTCCCTCAAGGTGCTGGGGGCTGGGAGGGGGGATCCTGGGATGTGCCCCACAAGGCCAGCCGGAAGTGAACCGGGAAGGGGGGCTCCCGGTGACTCACTCACGGGGAGGGGTGGGGGGGCAGGAATGCTGCGGTCGGAAGGAAAGCAGGCTCTAGCACCCACCTCCTGCCCAGGGCTCCTCTGGTGGGCAGCGTGAGCTCCCGCGCAGTGACCCTGGCGGGTCCCCACGTGCCAGGTGGCTGGACCGGACCCAGGATCCCTGCCCCCGCAGGCGGCCCGCCTGCCCAGGGCTGCCCTGTCCCTCCCCCGGAGCAGCGGGGGCTGCGGGGCGGGCACCTGACCTTGGCTGGGAACTGGCGCCTGGGCAGCGGCGCTGAGGACCTTCCCTGCCCACCCCCTTCCGGCCTCAGCCGACTTTCCCTCCTTCCACTCCCTCTGCTGACTAAGAATAGGAAACTTTGTGTCTGCGGGTAGATGGTGGTGGTGGGAACACAGGCACATACGCACAGAACAAACACGAGAGACATATGCAAGCACCCAACATCCCCAGCCACACACGGGCCACAAACACGCCGTCACAGAAACACAGACGGGCAGGCACAGAACTGCAGCCACATGTGCAGGCTTAAGGCTCGGTGGTCCTCCTTTCCCTCCCGTTACCCAGTGTGTGTACGCAAGTCTGTGTCTCTGCATGTGTGTGCATCAGTGTATATTCTGTAGCTGTGTGTGTTGTGTGTCTGTGCTTTTTGTGTTTGTCTCTGTACTAGGATGACCCGATGTCCCATGTTAAACAGGACAGAAAACAACAGTACTGTCCCATTCCAAACGGTCCGTATGGTCAGCCTAGTCTCACTGGGCTAAATTCATGGTGTCAGTGGACTGGCCATATGTACCATTTGGAAAGGGACAGTAGCGTTGTTTTCTGTCCTGTTTAAAACAAGAAGTCTGGTCAGCCTACTCGGTATTTGTATATGTGTGTGTGTGTGTGTGTGTGTGTGTGTGTGTGTGTCTGTCTGCCTGCCTGTGTTCTCACCACCGCCACACTGAGGAGGGAAGGTAGGTAATCCACCCCATACACACCCGGAAATGCTCATAGATACACAAACGTGTACACATAAATAATTCACTCACTCAGCAAACTTGTGGAGTGCTTACTAGTGGAGTTGACAGCAAACAAGATACACAAGTCATATGCGGTGAGAAGAGCCAAGGAGGCAAAGTAACACAGGAAAAAAAAAAACCTAGATGTGGAAGGAGGTTGCAGTTTTAAACAAGGTGGTCAGGGACAGAGTGAGATCTGAGTAACAAATGTGGAGGAGGGGCGTGAGCCATGTGGACATCTGCAGGAAGACTGTTTCAAGCAGAGAGAACAGGAATCCAAAACTCCCCTCAAGGTGCTGGGGAGTTATAATGAGTCCATGGACAACTTGGTGTGTTTCTCCTGTTTCCACTGACTGTGGTTGTGTGTGTGTGTACGTGTCTATGTGCATATATACCTCTGTGGCGTCTGTGTATGTGTCATAGGGTGAGCATGCTAGATGTGTGCTTTCAAGAATCACTAGGAGGGGAGTCCCCTGGTGGTGTAGTGGCTAAGGCTTCGGCACACTCTCAATGCTGCGTCCTGGGTTCGATTTTTAGCCAAGGAACAACCCCCACCCCCCCAAAAAAAAAATCACTAGGAGGCTGTGTGGCTAGAGTTGACTGAGTGGGTGAGGGGTGTGGGGTGGTAGAACCGAGCTTATAAATGAATAAATACCTCTACATTTACACACACTCATGAGGGACTGTTTCTTAAGCATCTGTTGGGTATATATGCCTCTAGGTGTGTCTGTGACTCTGTATGTCTGTGTGTCTAGCTATGAGTATGTGTGTTTCTGTATGTGAGTGTGTGTTTCTGTGTGTCCACGTATAAAACTATGTGTATTGGTGTCTATATCTGTGAGTTTGTGCGTTCCTGTGTGTGCCATGTATAATTGTATATCTGTGTGTGTCTATGTGTATATGTATGAATATGTGTGTCTTGGGGTGAGTGTGTTTCTAAGTGTGTCTGTGTGTATGTATGTGTGCCTCTATCTGTGCATAAGAGTGTTTGTGTCTATATGTGTGCATATATATGTGGGTCTCTTTTTGTGTATGTGTGTGCCTGTGTGGGTCTGCATGTGTGTGTATCATGTGGTGGGGCATTAGTTAGGGCTGAGGTCCCAGGCCTGTCTTTGTGTTTGGGATGGAGGCCTATGTACCCAGCACATTGCCTCCCCTTCCCACACTCTCCCTCCATGCAGGTCCCACTGTGGGCAAGACTGACCTTGTCAGGCAGGGCATGGTAGAGATGGCCCAGAATGGCCAGGAACCCCTCCTTCCCCTCTCTGACACTGGGCCCCTTCCTCATTTGACTCCCCAGGCCTGAACAAGACGTCTTCTTTCTCCTGTGAAGCCCATAACGCCAGGGGGATCACCACATCCCGCACAGCCACCATCACAGGTGACGGGGAGCTGGGTGTCAGAGGGTGTGGGGCTTGCATCAAAGGTCAGAGCTGGGATAGAGGGCAGGGTGGGGAGTTTTGGGCAAAGGGACCCCAAGGTCATTCCCTCCCATCATCTCCACAGTGCTCCCCCAGCGGCCCCGCGACCTCCACTTGGTTTCCAGCTGGCCCACAGAATTGGAGGTGGCTTGGACCCCAGGCCTGAGTGGCATCTACCCCCTCACCCACTGCACCCTGCAGGTGAGACTCAGACTTTGCTCACCTCAATCTCAACCCCGCTTTCACCCACATCACAAACCCCCAGCCTCTCTCTTGGGAAACCACCCCTTCTCAGCCATTCGTGTGTTGAGAGGCAGTAGAGCCTTGGGTTAAGCCAAGTGTCCGGATTCAAATCCTGGTTCCACCAGCTGTTGGCTGTATGAGCTTGGGCAGGTGACAGCCTCCCTGGGCCTGAGTTCTCTTATCTATAAAATGGGCATAATGATAATACCTACCTGATAGGCTTGTTGTGAGAATTCAATGAGTAAATGCAAGTAACAAACTTAAAATAGTATCTGAAACATAGGAAACCTGTAATAAGCTATTTACTGTTTCTTGAGGTTTTTTGTTTTTGTTTTTGTTTTTTTAGTATTAGTGATATGACTCTAGACAGGGTGGGAACCCTGAGAAAGCAGGGCCCAAAGCCATCTCTGTCACCACTGGGTCCCCCAGCCCTGTACTCCTCCTACCCCAGCCCTGACCACTCTGGGGGTCACTGTCTAGGGGTGAGTCTGTCTGCCCCCTGGACGTGAGCTTGGAGAGGGGGCAGGCAAGCTGTCTCAGTCACCTCTGGGTCCTCATTATTGCCTAGTGCAAGCCAGACAGAGAAGGAAATTTTTGCTAAAACCACCTGACAGCTGAGATGGGCCAGACCTAGGCTGACCAGACGTACCATTTTAAATGGAACAGGAAACAACGGTACTGTCCTGTTTCAAACGGTACATGAGGTCAGCCTACTGACACCTTGAATTCAGTCCAGTGAGACTAGGCTGACCGTACGTACCATGGTACTTCTGGGAGTTCCCTGGTGGTGTAGTGGCTAAGGCTTCGGCGCTGTCAACGCTGCGGCCTGGGTTCGATTCCCAGCCAGGGAGCTACCCACATAAAAAAATAAAAATAAAAATAAATAATAAAAAATAATAAAATAAAATGGTATTTCTGGTCAGCCTAGATAGACCCAATCTTTTGCCCCTAAGGCACTCCTCTTCCATAGTAAGAAAAACAAACACGCACAACTCTCTGACTATGAGGTCCAGTTCTGGCCTGAAGTGCTCTGTGATTTGGAAGTTGGAGTGAGGATGGGACAGTGCCCATGATGGGAGATGACAATAATTAATAATGGCCAACTTTCATTGAGTGTCACCTATGTGTTGGGCCTTGCGTTACGGCTTTATGCACACCCTTTGAGTATTTGTGAAATACAGTCTGTGTTTACACCCATTTTCCAAACTAAGAAACTAAGGCTCAGAGTAATTAAGCAACTTGACCAAGGTCACAGCCAGGAAGTAGCCAAGGTGAGATTCAAACCATTGTCCCAGCAGACCCCAGTGGTGCTCCTTACCTCCTTAGAGGCTGTTTAGAGCCAGAGCTTGATTCAGTAGGAGCTGCCTTTCTTATCATTACATGCTCTGAACACAACCTTATGCATTTGTCATTTCATCACCTAGGAAGTAGTGGCTATTTGCCTTTACATTTTTAAGGTAAGAAACTAAGGCCCTGGGAGGGGAAGTGACAAGCCCTCCCCAGTGACTAAAAAGGATCAAATCAATTCAATCCCAGAGACTGGGCCGATTTGGGAGACCTCAAATGCCAGGTCAGGCATCAGCCGTACCCCCACCCCACACCCATCCTGCGTCCACAGGAAAGCAGAAGTGTCCTCTCTTCCCTTTGCAGATCTCACTTCCCGCTGTGCACAGGCTGGGGCTGAAAGGTTCAAATGGGAGGGTCACAGGCATCCCAGGGAAAAGAGAAGTGGAAGTGGAAGTGGGCACAGGGAGGCTGACTGTCTTTATCCTTGTCCCCTTTGTCCCAGCAGAGGTTCCTCTTCCCGTCTGTCATGTGGGGCAGAGAACAGGCATGGGGACAGGCTGCCCCCATCCTGCTACCCACCATATGCCCAGGCCTCAGGGTGGTATCGTCCCTACATGTGGGGGCTGTGTGACTTTGGGCAAGCAGCTGAACCTCTCTGAGCCTCAGTTTCCTCATCTGTAAGATGGGAATTAAAAAAAATTAATGGCAAGAAATCAATGAATTCATCCAGAAATGTGCTTAACAGGGTGCTTGGCACATAGTTAGCACTCAAGAAATGTTAGCTGTTGATATGTTGTGCAAAGCATTTTGCATGCTGACAGATGTCTTCCCCAGTTGTTGGTCTGCCATCCTGGCATTCCTGGGGACCAGGTAGGTGTGCCAGCCTGTGATGTAGTGCAGGGTGTGTGGTGCAGGACACTCTTTGCCAAACAACCACACACACGCATGCACACACGCGTGGCACTAGCATGAAGCTATGACACACACACATACACATCCTTGCAAAGTTGTGTAATCACACCAGGACCACCCCCCTTGAGCATCATATGACTTGCTTGTGTGATTGCATGGCCATCCTGTTCTCATGCCCCTTTCCTCTCCCCAGGCTGTGCTGTCAGATGATGGGGTGGGCATCAGGCTGGGAGAGCCAGACCCCCCTGAGGAGCCTCTCACCTTGCAAGCATCTGTTCCCCCTCACCAACTTCGGCTGGGCAGCCTCCGTCCTCACACTCCTTATCACATCCGGGTGGCGTGTGCCAGCAGCCAGGGCCCCTCATCCTGGACCCACTGGCTTCCCGTGGAGACGCCAGAGGGAGGTAAGAAGGGGCTGGGGGGAGGGAGGGAGATGTAGCCCACTGCCCCGCTGCACGTTGCTCACATCAGTGCCTCCCCTAGCATCTCCTCTCACCCATTTACCCCGTGTGGCCTCCATCTCCTTCCCGTCTAGTGCCCTACTCCTCAGCACGGCCCCCTGGCACATCTCCCAGATCTCATCCCTATGCTTCCTCTCCTGGGAGACCTGCACAAGTTGCCCATGTGCATGCCCTTTGCACCCTGCCCCCACTTCCTGCGAAGAGAGGTGGGGGTCAGGAAGAGGTGCCAGCTTCACCTCTTCCCTGTGCTCCAGTGCCCCTGGGTCCCCCTGAGAACGTTAGCGCCATGCGGAATGGAAGCCAGGCCCTCGTGCGTTGGCAGGCACCAGTGGCTCCCCTGCAGGGCACCTTATTAGGGTACCGGCTGGCCTATCGAGGCCGGGACACCCCCGAGGTGGGTGCTGCTGGCTGGGGTGGGGTTGGGTGAAGGAGCTGGCAAGGAGGCAGCTGGGGAGAAGGAGGTGACAGGGCAGACATGGACATTTATGCAGGTTGGGTAGTGCATGATTGCACTGTGCCTAGGAGAGCATGTTGTAGGGAGATTAAAGGGATCCAGGAGAGGGTTAGGGCATGGCTGTTTACAAATCATTGTTAAAAGTGGTTCAGTAGCCATGTATATAAGGGGGCAACCAAAAAAAACCGGAATTTATTTATTAAAAAATTGTGTATTCTTACATGTTTATACGTCAGTCATCTTCCAGGTACTCTCTGTTGGATGCATTACACCCATCAAGATGTTTTTTTCACTGCTCAAAATAGTTTTTGGACTCGTCAGTTTTGATTCTTTTTAGTGCTTCTGCTATTTTTTGTTTCACCTCTTCCATGTCGGCCAAAAGTCCCTTTGAGGACTATTTTCATCCAATGAAACAAAAATAAGTTGATAGGGGCGAGATTGGGTGAATCGGGAGCGTGGGGCATGGAAGTCATGCTGTTTTTGCTAAAAAAAAAACTGCTCAACACTCAGCAAGGTGTGGGCAGGTGCGTTGTCCTGCTGCACGTTGTTCTGTGTCAATCACCCATTGTGAAATGGGCAAACGCATTGAAAGAGTCTCCAAAAAAATGTTCACTGAAGCCAAACGCAACCTCTCACAATGCCAGCTGGTGTCCCGTTGCAGATGGGTTGCTGGAACACTCATCTGGTGGGGGAAGCCTGTACTACAAGGGACCCGCCCTCCAGAAGATAATTCCGGTTTGGGGAGGGTTCCCTCTCATATTTCCTATGATGATTTTATATAGCAGATAGTTGTACAGCATCTTGAGGAAGGGGTGCCTTTGCTTAATTTGCATAGAGGTCCTAAGTGAATCGCACCTCTGAGATGGGGTTGAAAAGGGTGGGAGTTAGAGGAGGATGGAGACATGGGGGTGAAAAGATAAGAATGTGCTTTTTCAACGAAAGTACTGAACACCATGCACTGTGCTAGGACTTGAGGACACAGCAGTGAACGAGACAGTCTTGTCCTAGCGGGCATGGGGGTTGGAGCGTGGAGATGAAAGGAGGTAGGATGAGAATGAAGGGTAGGAAGTGGTGGGGGAGGAGGGGCTGGAGATGAGGAGAGGGCTTTGAGAAAGATGGGGAGTTGAGGCCGGGGATGAAGACTTAGGAGTTAAGAGCCCGGGGCTCTACCCTGATGCCACGTCTGGATGTCTTAGGTACTAATGGACATAGGGCTAAAGCAAGAGGTGACCCTGGAGTTGCGGGGGGACAGAACTGTACCCAACCTGACAGTGTCTGTGGCAGCCTACACAGCCTCTGGGGATGGACCCTGGAGCCTCCCGGTGCCCCTGGAGCCCTGGCGCCCAGGTAACTCTACAACCATGCTGTGTCTCCCCTTACTTGCTCCCTGCAACTGTCAGTGTGACCCCAATCTAGGCTCTGTTCCTTCTCTGGAATCGTACTGGGAGCCTCACTCCTTCACCCGCGTCACACCAGACTTGCCGTCCCTGAGCAGGTCCTCCCTCTGTCTCTTCTCTCACAGGGCAAAGACAGCCAATGCACCAGCTGGGTAAGGGCTTTGGCACCCCCTCTCCCCCTGCCCTTCCCTCAATGCCCAGTGTGAACCCCATCACCACACACATACTCTTCTGCACACCGCTTTCATGTTTCTCAAACTCATCACTGTAATCCTCTACTTATTGAGTTTGTGTGGTCCTTAATGGAGATGCTTGGAATAGCCCAGCACACTGCAGGTGCTCAGTGGATAGTGGATGGTAGGTGGATGGATGGGTGGATGGATGGATGGATGGATGGATGGATGGATGAACAGACCAACAGATGAGTTATCCCCTTCCCATTCATCCTTCTCAAATATTTCTCAACAATTCTCAAACCTTCCTTCTACACCCCTTGTACCCTCCTAGCACTATGACAGCCTACCTCTTGTAACTCATCTGACTATCCTTAAATATTCCTCACTTGCCTTTCTGCATTTCCTTGCATTCCCTTTCCACACCAATCTACCCTACTTTGATGTTCACCCCATTAGAATCCTTCATTCCTCACACGTGGTTCCCAAACCCCAATGCATACCCACACTTCCCATTCATAAACTCAGCACACTTTTTACACACTCACCATTCATTCTGTATTGCAAACACTGAAAAACTTTCAGTGCACACTATCCTACACTCTACAACTCTCTTTGCACTTCATCTGACACTTCTTATACATTACTCCCTCACCCCTAGCCAATCCTAACCCATTACCACCCTCTGCATACCCCCCCAAACTCCTGTCACTCAGCATCTACTTATTTTCCATTCCTCACACACCCATTCCCACCTTTTTTGCACATCCTTTCCATTCACCCCCTGCTCATCTGCCCTTTTCACCTTTTTTAACATTCTCATTGCACAGTCTTCTCACACCAAAGTTAGTCCTTACAAATCACTGCTTACTCCTTGTATCCAAAACTCCTTGAATCCTCATTCACATATCCCAAACTCCTCCCACACCCACCCAACACTCAGTACACTCTTCTCTGCATACCACACCCCTTTGCACTTCTATTTCACTCTCATTCCCTGTTTTATGAAAACCCTTACGTAGTCATCACACACTCCTCAAAAATACTCCTTGGTCATTTGTCCCAGGAGCCTCACAGTCTTTGTGCATTCACTGCGCATGCCTCAGACACCCATTCTCTCCCCTACTCACCTGTTTTTCCTCACCCAAGTTCTCCCTCCTTGCACAATCATCACACATATCACACACTCCTATACTACTTGAGATTTACTCACATCTATCCCATGTTCATCCAGCCCTCCTTGCATACTCATAGCCCATTCCACACGAGTCTCTGACTCCCATCCCACACTCCTTCCACACTCCTCAAGTGTCCATCCCACTATTAACTCACTTTACCCATTCTACAAGTTTGCTGCCCATACTTTAAATGCTTATTCATATCACAGCCTTTGCATGCCCAGCCCAGTCTCCCCAGATAGGTGAATGCACCTATCAAAGGCCTCATCCAATATATCCACATCTGCCTCCCTCCAACATCACCCCCTTGGGTCCCAAGGAGCTGGACCCAGGACCTCAACCATGACCTGTCCCCTGTGCCCCTGACAGTGAGTGAACCCCCAGCCCCTGCCTTCTCATGGCCCTGGTGGTATGTACTGCTGGGAGCCGTTGTGGCTGCTGTCTGTGTCTTCATCTTGGCCTTGTTCCTCGTCCACCGGCGGCAGAAGGAGACACGCTATGGGTGAGCTGGAATTCCGTGGGTAGGGAGTCTAATGTGGACTGGGATGGAGAGCGGGGAGGTGGGGAGACCATGGGGAGGCTGGTACAGGAGAAGAGATCGCCAAGTATTGGAGTCAGGGCAAGGTCTGGGGAATGAATGGAAGGCAGAACCTGCTCAACAAACACTGGAGGAGAAGGCAGACAGGGCTTGGGGTTGGGATGGTGCTCGCTTTAATTGCTCATGGAATGAGGGTTTCCACGGGGTTCTGCCCTGTCCTCACCTGCTCCCCATTTCCCCCAGAGAAGTGTTTGAACCAACAGTGGAGAGGGGTGAGCTGGTGGTCAGGTACCGTGTTCGCAAGTCCTACAGTCGCCGGACCACTGAAGCTACCTGTAAGTGAACCTCATGCCTCCCTGCCCTGATTTTGGAATAATGAGTGTAGAGATTTAAGCTTCTGTAGATGTGTGAATGAAGTTTTTGAAGGCCTTGGAATGCCGAGGTGTTAGAACCACAGACCCTAAGAACAACAGGGTTGTGGAACCACACAGAACCTTAGAATAATACAATCTTAAACAGAGTAAATCTTAGAAGACCAAACTGTAGAGCCATAGGATCTTAGAACAATGTAATGATGATGATGATGATGATGATGAGATGAAGATGATGTTGGTAATGACAGTCAACCCTGACACTTCCTGTGTGACAGGCACTGTTCTAAGGGCTCTGTACATGTCACTTACAACAACCCAATGAGGTAGACACATTATTCCCCCTGACACATACCACTTCACAGATGAGGAAGCTGTGGCACAGAGTGGTTAAGTAATTTGCTCAAGGCCACACAGCTTGTCAGCTGAAGAGCTGGCATTCGAACACAGGCAGTTTCTCTCTGAAGTCCATCGCTTAACTGCCTCTTGGAATTATAGAAAGTTAGAGAGATAGTATTGATCTTGGCCTAAAAAATTATAGGCTCAGTACTATAGATATTTCGGATCTTGAAAATCATAGAATCTTGGGAGTTCCCTGGTGGTGTAGTGGCTAGGCTTCGGAGCTGTCAATGCTGCGGCCTGGGTTCGATTCCCAGCCAGGGAACCACCCACATTAAAAAAAAAAAATCATAGAATCTTAAAACTATAGGCTCTCCATTAGAGGATTGTAGAGTTTGGAGGGTCCCAGCTAAGGAGGGACCTTGGAGGCCACCCAGTCAAATCTTTTCACCTTTCTAGCTGGGTAAATTTAAATCCAGAAAGAAAAGAGACAGAGTTAGATCTCTTCCTAGCCCACAGGGAGAAGGCTACCAAGCCCCAGGGAGCTATTGGAAGGGGCTGGGAAAAACATTTACTTAAGAGAGCAAGAAAGAAGAAGCAAGGTCACACTGACCTGATGGAATAGCATACAGCAGCAAGTCTCAAAGTGTGTGATCCAGTCCCTGGGGGTCCCTGAAGCCTTGCAGGGGGTCCATGAGGTCAAAACTGTTTTCATAATAATACCAAGATGCTTTTTGCCCTTTTGCACTCTCATTGTCTCACAAGCGTTCCATGGAGTTTTTTAGAAGCTCCTTAATGTATGAAGATGTCACCACTCTTAATTGATGGAACATGTGTGCTTGTGTATTCTTTTGTTTTAAAAATCTCTTTGTTTTATTTTGAAAACAATAAGTATCAATCTACATAACCCACATAAATGAAAGGTTTTTGCAGTCCTTCATAATTTTAAGAATGTAAAGTGGTCCTGAGGCCACTAAGTTTGAGAACTGTTTCTACACAGCAATGAAAATTAATGAATTACAACTACACACAACTACATGACAATTGTCTCATAGACATCATGTTGAATGCAAGAAGCCAGACACAAAAGAGAACATAATATGTGATTCCATGTTTATAACATCCTCAAAGGCTATCTGTGGTTAAGAGAGGTCAGCAAGTTGGCCACCCCGAGAGGGTCGGTGATGATCTGTTCTTGACCAGGGCACTAGTTATACTGTTGTGCTTGGTTTGAGAAACTCCACTGAGCTGCTTACTTATGATTTGTGCAGATAGTGCTTCAATAAAAAGTTAAGAAATATTTTTAACAACTGGTATGGCAGGATGCTGATGAATCATAGTGCCCACTGGTGCAAGATTGTGTGCCGAGCTCTAACTCTTTAGCTGCTGCTCTGGGGGATGTTTCGGGGAGTCTAAAGGAGAAGTTAAGGTTGGGGTGGGAGGATGTTCAAGGTGGAAGCTACTTCTGAATGAATGTATTTCAGTATTTTAACCATGGGTATAATAACCCCTATGGCGAGTGTTGCCTGAATGTCAGCCCAGCTCCATGGCTCTGTCCACCCCTACCTCCCAACCCCATGCAGTAAATAGCTTGGGCATCAGTGAAGAGCTGAAGGAGAAACTACGGGATGTGATGGTGGATCGGCATAAGGTGGCCCTGGGGAAGACCCTGGGAGAAGGTGAGTCCCCCTCCTTGCACACACACACACACACACACACACCCAATCACCTGAGCCATGAAGTCCTTCATTTCTACACCCTCACCCAACCACAAGTTATGCAGTCCCCCATGCCCACCCTGATGTCCATGTCTCCTCTGGTCCCCCACAGGAGAGTTTGGAGCTGTGATGGAGGGTCAGCTCAACCAGGATGACTCCATTCTCAAGGTGGCTGTGAAGACGATGAAGAGTGAGTCTGTGCACACCCATGTGCACACACATGGAACCTCCTCCCCTAGCCCCTGGCTCCTTCCCTATGCCCCTAAGGAGGTAGAAGAGCAGGAAAGTTAATAGCAAATTAACCCTAATACAGAACTTCAGTATTTCCAGACATGAAATGGAATCCATGCCGGGTACTTCAACAGAAGGATTTTAATATGGGGAGGTTACTACAAAGGTGTAGGAAGGACTGAAGGAATACCTGGGAGCCGTGAGGCAACCTAGAGATTAGCAGCAGGAGTAGTCAGTTGCACCTCTAGGTCTGAAGGAAAGGAGGAAGTAGTGTTGTCAGAGCTGACAGCCAGGGAATGCCTGGCAGGATTTGGGAATCACAGAGTTAGAGGCAACCTTGTGGAAGCTTGGGACACAAAGAAGACACAGCCACCACCAAGGCAATACTGGCAGCAGAAATAGAGAGGGGGAAATACCCTGGCTTCTTCCCCGCCTCCAGCCCACCCACCAATCTCCCATCAGTGCTTTCCATTAGCAAACTCCAGCAGGAAACCGGTAGGAAAGGGAGCCTAGGAAATAGAGTTTTCATGCGTCAGCCCCCTGTGATACATAGCAGAGCAGGAAAGATCAGAATGGGGTCCCCCTGCCTTTATCATTTATCAACTGTACGCTCTCAGGCAAGTGAGTATCGCTCTCTGAGCCTCCTGTTTCTCATGTGGAAAAAGGATAATAAATAAAAGCCTCCCTAGGGTATTGTTAGGCAGAGCACTTATTACTGGGGTGTCACGTAGTACCTGCAGTTAATATACTGTGACTATGTTATATACATCATCAGAAAGGGTGGGAGCCAGTCCAGAGTCACACAGCACAGAAAGTCCCTGGCAGGAAGTCCTTTCCATACAGGGAAAAAGCACAGAGGGTCAGGCTGAGGCTGGAGGTGAGAGAGAAATGGTCCTTTATGAATCACAGAGGCTAAAATCTTGGGTTATGGAGTCATCATTCACTCACTCACTCATTCATTATCAAGCACCTCCTATGTACCGGGTTATACTCTTTTTTTTTTTTTTTTAATGTGGGTAGTTCCCTGACTGGGAATCGAACCTAGGCCGCAGCGTTGACAGCACTGAAGCCTTAAGCCACTACACCACCAGGGAACTCCCAAAGTTATGTTCTTGAGCTGGGTTTGAATCATGCATGGCCTTGAGCAAGTCACTCTGCCTCTATGAGCCAAGTGTTCTGAGCTGTAAAACAGGAATAATCATGGCTCCCCAGGGCTATTGAAAATGTGCTGGGAGGTACCCTAGCAGTGCACAGGGACCAAAAGCCAGATGGCCTGGTTTTGAATTCTGCCTATTACACTTGCGAGCTATGTGTGCCCTCAGGCACTTTCTTTAACCATTTTGTGACTTGGTTTCCCCACCTTTAAAACATCTTTAGGGGGTTCCCTGGTGGTGTAGTGGCTAGGCTTCAGCATGCTCAATGCCACTGCCTGGGTTCAATTCCCAGTCAAGAAACTACCCCCAAAAACAAACAACAAAAAAAATCTTTAACACCTAAGAGAGTCGAATGAGTTAATATATGTAAAGTGCTGAGTACAACACCGGGCACAAAGAGGAGAGGGAGTCCTCCCTCTTCTCCTCTCTCCTCCTCCCTCCTCCACACCTCCTCACCCTCTCCCCTCCACACCTCTCCCATCTTCCTCTCTCCAAGTTGCCATCTGCACAAGGTCAGAGCTGGAGGATTTCCTGAGTGAAGCTGTCTGCATGAAGGAATTTGACCACCCCAACGTCATGAGGCTCATTGGTGAGTGGGAGCGAGAGGCAGGTTTAGGGGTCTGCCTGCCCGTGAACACCCTTCCCTCTGGCATTGAGAAGATCAAATCTCCAGGCCCCCTGTTCCCCCCACTCTGTCAGAGTCAGCAAGCTCCCCTCTCCTCTCTCCCTCTGCTTGGAATGTGACCTCTGACCTTTCCCAGAAATAGCTGAGGTCCCCAGGAGGGCTGGGGAAACATCCCTGGGAACAGTGCTAGAAATGGCTTCTCTGAAGCTTGGTCCTTGCCACCCCCCACAATTTGGAGGCGAGATTTGATGCGGAGGGAGAGACAGAGCTGGCAGAAGGGGTGGCTTCCCCTTCTGTCCAGCTGGAGTGATAGGGCTGCCTGGGGGGGGCGCTCAGGTGTCTGTTTCCAGGGTTCCGAACGTGAGGGCTTCCCGGCACCTGTGGTCATTTTACCTTTCATGAAACATGGAGACCTACACAGCTTCCTTCTCTATTCCCGGCTCGGGGACCAGCCAGTGGTGAGGGACATTTAATCGTCCAGCCTACAAGTATTAATTAGCACCTACCAGGTACCTGCTGCTGCTCAGACACTGGGAAGACCATGGCAACCATGAACTTGCTCTCATGGAGCTATCTGCCAGTGGGAGGGCCAGGCCATAAACAAGTTAAATAAATAAGCAAGATAATTTAAGTGCTAGTGAGGAAATAGAGTAAGAGGAATGATAGGAGGCCAGGCAATTAGTTTGGATGGACAAGGAGCTGACTTTGAAGGAGGAGCTAACTGGGTGGAGGTCGGGAGTTCTGGGATGAAGCATTCCGGGTGGAGGGAACAACATGAGCAAAGGCTCAGAGGTGGGAACAGGCATGGTCATTTGAAAACCATATAGGAAGCCCCTGGCTGGAGCGCATGTCAAGGACAAGAACAGTAGATCAAATTGGAGAGGAAGGCAGGAGGGATTCTATAGGACCCTGTTGGAAATGGGTTGGATTTAATTCCTGGAGCCATGGGAAAGTATTGCAGGGCAGAACTAGGCACACGCAGAAAGGGAAGGAGGAAGGAAGGGAGGAGAGATGGATCTCTGGGACTCTGCTGACCTCCACTCCCTTCTGTCCTGGCCCCGCAGTTCCTGCCCACTCAAATGCTGGTGAAATTCATGGCAGATATTGCCAGTGGCATGGAGTATCTGAGTACCAAGAGATTCATACACCGGGATCTGGCTGCAAGGAACTGCATGTGAGTATCCAGCCTTCCAGAGACCCACCCCCACTCCTTCAGGGGACCCTTAGGACCCCCACCCCCATCCAATACTAGGATGGAAGAGGGGCCTAGACACACACACACACACACACACACACACTCAGGCAGGTCAGAACTCAGGACTGGGATAGAGAGGTCAGCAAGGGGTATGGGGAAGGCTTCCTGGAGGAGGTGGGCCCTGAACTGAGATCCTAAAGGAGTAGTTGGATATGGAGAGAGGAGTGGCAAGAGGGCAGGCTCAGTGGGCAGCATGAGGTGAACAAAAGAGCAGAGGCCACTGATGAGGGTATGACATTTAAACCTTAGCTCTGTACCCCTCTATGCTGAGTCTTGCCTGGGGCTTCCCTCAGGGAGGGCCGACATTGAATAAGGAGATGAGACTGCCCCATCAGGGGGTAAGCAGAAAACATGCCAGAACCGGGGCTACGGTGAGGGTGGTGTGCGTGTGTATGTGCACACGTGCACACACACACACACACACACACACACAGGCTTAGAATACTAGTTTTCCTTAGTTGGACTCCAATAGAAATTGGAGCTGGAGAACCAGAGAATCTTCTACAAGATGCACAAATGTTCACAACCCTTGGGGAAGCGAAAATTTATTTATTCCCTCAACTTTTTATTTTAAAAAATTCCAATCCTACAGAGAAGTTGGAAGAATTATACAATGAACACCCATGTACCCTCCTTGTTGAGATTTTGCCACATTTCTTATCCCTTCTTTGTCTTTTTCTCTTTCTCCTCTAGACAATTTGAAAGTAAGGTGTCCAGACAGGGACATTTTACCCCTAAGTCTTCAGTAGGTATCTCCTAAGAATAAGGACTTACACCTAAATAATCATAATTATGTTATCGTACTTAAGAAAAGGATTAACAATAATTCCGTAACATAACTTCATGTTCAATCCATAATCAAATTCTTCCAATTGCCCTTCAAATGTCTTTAGGGCTATTTCCACCCCCCATATTGCATTTAGTTGTTCTACCCCTTTGGTCCCTATTAATTTGGAATAGTCTCCCCCCATGCAACCTTCTGATATTTTTATAAACATCTTTTGGAAGAGACCAGGCCAGTTGTCATGTGGGATGTGCTGTATATCAGATGTGTGTGTTTCCTTGTGGTAGTATTTGCCTTGTTCCTCTGTCCCTTCATTTCCTGATAACTGGGAAAGTAGCTCTACAGGGATGAATAGACTCAGTCAAAATGGAAATTCCTTTATTTCTGTAATTTGGGCTCATCCTAGTCAAGCCCCCAATGTAATAATGACACCAAAAATCAGAGTGCACATCAATTGTTATGCAACTGTTGCTTTTGTGTTAAGTTAAACTACTGAAATTCCTCACCCAGTTGGCAATGGGCCACCACCCCAGGACTGTCATGTGCTCCACAGTCACCAGCCTAGATACCTGAGCATTACCTGCTCCACCCCCTGCCATGACCCTCTGGACCTTCTCAGCACCCAGCAGTTAAAGACTGACTTCTGGCATATCAGGGTCCTCCAGGGTCTCTTCTGATTGGTCACTGCCCAAGCCCCTTCACTCTGGCTGGAAATAATCAATTCTTAAAAAAAGAGAATCCCAGGGAGTTCCCTGGTGGTGTAGTGGCTTAAGGCTTCGGTGCTGTCAATGCTGCGGCCTGGGTTCGATTCCCAGCCAGGGAACTACCCATAAAAAAAAATAAATAAATAGAATCCCAGAAAAACTCAGATGCAAGAATCAGGGAAACTTCTATTTCTATAAAGCATAAAAAGAAACAAAAGTAATCCATGCTTTTAGAAGTGAAGATCCCCCTTGGAGGGCTAGTTAACTTAAAAAATATCAGTGTACACAATTGAGCTGTTTGCACTGAATAAACTTGCCGTCTTCAAAAAAAAACGATGTGCATTTTACATACACTAAAATATACACATCGTATGTGTGCAGCTCAATAAATGTTTACATGTCTATAGACCCATGCAACCAACCACTACTGGGTCAACGTAAAGAACATTTCTGGGCCCTGGCAGGCTCTCTAATGCCCTTCCCAGGTGCTGTCCCCCAAAGATACAAGGTATAACCACTCTTCTGGACTCCTGTCATATTAACTTCTGTCACCTGTTCTTAAATGTCATATAAATGGAATCATGCACATTATACTACTTTGTGTCCAGCTATTTTTGCTCAGCATGACATTTTTTGGATTAGTTCATGCTGTGTGTGTGTGTGTATCAGTGCTTTGTCCTTTTTCTTTGCTGTGTGATAATCCTTGTTGTGTATCCCACAAAGTTCAAGAAACATCTTGATTTGGGTGCTGGTTCCATTGGTGTGTTTGTGAAAATTCAGTGAGCTGTTCACTTAAGATTTGTGCATGTTTCTGCATATATAGTATGTGTCAATAAAACAATTTTGTTTTGCTATTAAATCAGAGAATCAAACCTAAGGAGCCTAGGAAGGACCTTAGAATCTGGCAAAAAGCCAGAGCTGGGAAGGCCCTCAGTGGCCCTTTGTCTCGCCATCATTCTGTGGAGAAAACAAAAAGTAACTGTTCACTTCAGACCTGGGGCAAGGAGGAGAAACGGATCCCTACCCCCAAGCAGGACAACCAGGGTGGGAGGTGGAGATATGTCTGACAGTGAGGGCAGGCTTCCTGGTGGAGGGAGCACTTGCCATGACCCTGCTACTCTCCCCAACCCCGGGCAGGCTGAACGAGAACATGTCTGTGTGTGTGGCGGACTTTGGGCTCTCCAAGAAGATCTACAACGGGGACTACTACCGTCAGGGACGCATCGCCAAGATGCCAGTCAAGTGGATTGCCATTGAGAGCCTGGCTGACCGCGTCTACACCAGCAAGAGTGATGTGGTATGTGTGCCCCTAACAGGAGTGGGGAACAGCAGGAGGGTGTGGCCTAATCATCTCACACTGTAACTGGGCTCTCAGGGGCTTGTCCATGGGCACTAACCGTGTCTAGGAGTGGGGTGGGCAACTGTGAATGGTGGTGTGAACATGCTGGGGATATGTATAGGCCCATGTGTGCCAGTGGCAGGTTCTACATGGGACTGTGGGCAGTTTAGGTTAGGAGAGACAGTGATAGGTATGTATACAAGCATACAGCCAGGGTGTAGGGGGTGACACATAAGACCATGTGACCATTAATTGTGTAAATGTGTGCATGGGGGATCATGTCTCTGTGTGCACAAAAGTTACCTGAGTGTGTACCTATGCCAGACTGGTTCTGGGAATAGCTATCATGCACCCACAAAGATAGCTGTGTACGCATGTGTATATAAATGTGGGTGTACCCATGTTCCTGTGTGTTGGGGGGTGTCTTTGTGCAGGAAAGACCCTCTAATTCTCTCCCTTCGGCACCCCCCCACACAGTGGTCCTTTGGAGTGACAATGTGGGAGATTGCCACCCGGGGCCAAACCCCATATCCTGGAGTGGAGAACAGTGAGATTTATGACTACCTGCGCCAGGGAAACCGCCTGAAGCAGCCCGTGGACTGTCTGGATGGACTGTGAGGACCCTTAGGACCCCCACCCCACCCAATCTCAGATTGCACTCCAAAACCCTGAGTACCCTATAGGGCCCCGACATATCCAGGACCCTCTTGAATCTACACAGAATCCCTCAGACTGTTAAGGGGTTTACCTGCCACCTTCCCAGTGCCCATAGGACCACTGCTAGCCCATGGGGTGTCAAATAGCAAAAGGTGCCCTTTCCTCCTTTACCTTGTGTGTGGAGCACAGGCTACATCAGCACCTTCGGCCAGGTATCTGTGGGCAGTAAATAACTGCACAACCTTATCGGGGGACCTGCCTGTGACACTCCCACTCCCAAAGAATTCTAATCCACCCCAGACTCCTGAGCACCCACACTTCCCCATTCAACACGTAGGACCATCTGCAAAACCCTTCAGGTTGTCATATTGAGCTTCTCCAAACTCTCAGGTCTCCTCTGAGAAGTTCTCAGGCTCCTTTAGGACAGTGCTTTTGAATCTCTGTCATCTCTTGACCCAAGAAAGCAGAATATTTATCCAGCACTTGGAGGGTAAAGAGAAGATGTTGCTTGGGTCAAGAGGGGACAGCCTGGGGCTGCAGACTCACCAGGTCCTCCTTGAGTGCTCCAAGAGCTAAGGGGAGTAAAAATAATAGCTAACATTTCTATAGAACTTCCTAGAAGGAACTGTTTTAGGTGCTTGGCATGTATTAACTCATTTGGTCCTTATCATGGCCATATGAAGTAGGTTGGTACCATAATTACTATTATTACTTTATATTTCCTTGCCAAACAACTTTACTTGAGGCAATAAATGAAGTATAATTTAACTCAACAGGAAATATCACACTTGGAGGAAAAACAGAAAGAAAAACAACAAAAACTCTTAAATGAAAGCCAAACGTTCTTTCCAAGGCATTTTCTAGATTGACAGAAGAATGAATATATTTCCATGAAACAAAATCATGGATGGGTCCAAAGTCTGCCTTTTAAACAGTTTTCTACTTCATCTTCACTTCCCAAGGCTAAGGGAATGATGCTTGTGGCCTTTCTCAGGCCAGGTAGCCAGTGACAACGTCAGATGGCAACCACCGAATGCAGGAAAACTCTTCGGTGGTGCTGGAAGCTTGCTCTGGGGGTCAGTGAAGTGGGCAAGAAGGCCTGAAACATCAGAATCCTTCTTAGCTGGTTTGAAGGCTGGAGGAGAAACCATACTGAAGTAGTTAGGATCATTCAGTTGCCACGACAATGCCCTTTCAGAAGCAAGGATTTGTCTTCTTATCAGCCACTGCATGAAGTTGAGATCCTTCAATAGCAAAGGTTTAGCAGTTTTTTTCCACAGATCTGGTGCTAAAATCAGAGGGCACCATTTTATTCTCTTGCTCATGGCTTCCATGCTGATACCACAAAGCTAGAAGTGGATGCTTTCTTTCTTCGTGCTGGCACTCTGTCCCCAGGTGCTGCTGCCATTGCAGGAAGGACTGACTGGTCTCTTCTTGCTGTTTGGACTATCCCAGAGTCGCAGTGGTGGCCCTATTGGAATTTGAGCCACCATTCTTACCCTGAGTCTTCCTCCTCCCCACTCCCTACTTCTTTCCTCGTGCAGGCCCTGGGACTTCCTGGTACCATTATTATTCCCATTTGTGGATGAGGAAACTGAGGTCCATAGACGGGGCAAATCACTTGCCAAAGGCTGCATAGCTGATATATTAGTTATCTATACTGCCAAATCCAGTAGTTTAAAACAACAAGCAAGCATTTATTACCTCACATAGGTCCTGAATGTCAGGGGTCTGGAACCAGGGTTTCTAATGAGGTTACCGTCAAGATGGGGCTGCAGCCATCTGAAGTTGCTTTCAAGGTAGTTTACATGCATGGCTGTAGCAGGAGGCCTCTGTTTCTTGCTATGTGGACCTCATCAAAATGCTGTTTGAGCTTCCTCACAACATGGAGGCTGGCCTACCCCAGAGGAGCATTGCAAGAGAAAGAGCGAGGAGGAAGCCAACAACGCCTTTTACATAGTTTAGTTTCAGGAGCCACAGACACAGTCACAGCTGCTGAGTCAGAATCGAGTCACTAAGTCCAGCTCATAAACAAGGGGAGGAAAATTAGCCTCCACCTTTTGAAAAGAGGAATGTTAAAGAATTTGAGCATATATTTTCAACCAACACAGCTTGCAAGGCTTTGATGCCAGAGTCTGTTTTGGGGGAGCCATATTGGAAAGCTCTGCTCTAGTAAACCCTCACTAGAACACCACCCCACACCCAGAGAGGTTTCCCAAGACACTTTCCAGCTCCTGAGTGTCCCAGGAATCCCCCAGAAACTCTTAAGAATTCCCCAACCCCATAGATGCTAGAGTTTCCAGTCACATGAAATGCCTCTCGGCCCCTCAGTGTCCTAAATTGCTCCCAAACCCCCTGCTCAATCTCTCACCCCTCACTTTGCTGTCCTAGGTATGCTTTGATGTCCCAGTGCTGGGAGCTAAACCCCCAGGACCGCCCAAGTTTTGCAGAGCTACGCGAAGATCTGGAGAACACGCTGAAGGCTCTGCCCCATGCCCAGGAACCTGACGAAATCCTCTATGTCAACATGGATGAGGGCGGGAGTCAGGCTGAACCACTTGGAGCTGCTGGAGGAGCTGACCCCCCAATCCAGCCCGATCCTAAGGATTCTTGCAGCTGCCTCACCGCAGCTGAGGTCCATCCTGCTGGACGATATGTCCTCTGCCCTTCTACAGCCCCTGGCCCCACCCTTCCTGCTGACAGGGGCTCCCCAGCACCCCCAGGGCAGGAGGATGGAGCCTGAGACAACCCTCCACCTGGGACTCCCTCTCAGGACCAAGCTAGGCACTGCCACTGGGGGACTCCCACTTTCCCATTCCAGGCCTTACCCACAACTGCAGCCCTCTCTTCCTACCTATTCCACTTTCATCCCACACAGATCATTTCTCTTTTCCACACCTTAGTATCCCATGTGTAAAAAGGAAGGGGTTGGACTGCAATCCCTAAGGGTCCTGCTAGGTCTAACATTTTAAGATTCTGAATTCTAAGGTGCAAAAATTCTATAAAGTCAAAGGACCTGAAATTCCAAAGTCTCTAATTCTAAAGTGCTGAGGTTCTAGACATGGAAGTTCTAAGGCCTACATTCTAAAGCTCTGAGATTTTTCTGGTTTTAAGATTCTTGGCAAAGCCTACAACTTTTTAGGTTCTAAAGTTCTAAGTTTCTATGTCTAGGATCTAAGACTATAATTCTAGATTTTATTTTCCTTAGGGTGGAAGATTCTAGATTCTAAAATTCTACAATTCTAGACATGGAGGTTTTAAGGCCTAATATTCTAAAATTTGATGTTCTAAGCCTCTTAGAGTGTAAATGCTCTGGCGGTAAGATTCTAGATTATAAGACTTAAAGATTTTATCTCCTCAAATTCTGTTAATCTAGTGATGATCAGTTATAGCCTCTAAGGCTTAATGATCCTCAAAACTCTTGTTATGAGATTCTGAATCCTAAAGGTCTAAGATTATAAAACCTGCGATTTAAAAATTCTAAGAATCTACAGATGGACGTTCTAAGGTCTAATGTTCTAAGATAGTCTAAGAATCAAGATTCTCTGTGTCTAAGATTTGAGATATATACAAGTTTCTAGATTATTAAACTCTAATCTTCTAACATTCTATGTTCCAAGGCACTCTAGATTCCATCGGTCCAAGATTCTGGATCCTCAGCATCTAAGGTATAAGTCTCTACAGTTGTGACTAACTAGATACCAAAGTTCTAATCATTTTGAATGTTGTACAGTGACACCTTTAGATTCCATGCTGGATTATGACTTTTAAGGATTTTAGTTAATGGTCCAAGCATCCACAGTTCTAAATTTTAAGGTTCTAGGCACTTTGTAAGAGTCTAAAGGTATACAGGTCTAGAATTCCAAGGTACAATTTCAAGGTTCAAACCTTATAGTATTCTTCTGTGTGACCCTCTCCTTCTTAGTCACTTCTGCTTCCTCCTCCCCTCATGTTGGGGGATATGTCCCCCTTAAGCCTATGCAATGCATTAGGGATGCCTCCTTTCCCCAGGGGAGAAACTTCCTCCTTTTGGGCCATGGTGCCCCCTGAGCCAGTCAGTCCCTCATGCCCCCTGTACAGAGTGTAGAGTCTGGCACCTCCAGAGGGGCTCAGATCACATTAAACTTTGTAACCGTATTTCTGTCTCCTCAGCAATGACCTGGTCCCTCTCCCTGGCAACTCAGTTCCCCCATCCATAAAAAGAAGGGTTTGGTGGGATCTAGGAGTTCTCCCCTCACTAAAGAAGGTACAAATGAACATATGCATAGACAAAAAGACATGCAAGCAAAGAAATGCACCCTAAAACCCCTAGGGAGGAATAGGTACATAGATACAGCGTCCCACAGAGACACCCACCTCCCGAATTAACAGACACATGAATTAATGGACATACTCAGGCACACCTGGTCACAAATACAGACACTGAAATTCAGACACATAGAGTAACAGAGACACAAAATTACAGATACAGACATAGAGGCAGATACTCATCAGGAATAGGAAGAAACTCCAGAGTAACACAGATACACAGAGTAAAGTGACACAAAAACTCAGAGACATATAGAGTACAATAGGCAGGTACTCATAGACCCAAACGTTCAGATTCACGTAGAAACACAGACAGAACACCGCCAGTAATCACCGGCCCACAAAGAACTCCAGCCAAGTCAAGTCTGTTTTGCACGCTTTTCGGGCATAGGTTCCTGGGTGTGTCCCGCAGCAGATGGAGGAGCCCTTGGCAGCGCCCGGACGCCCCCCAGTGGCGGCTCTTGGGAACCAAGAAGAGTTCAATCCGGGCCACAAACTTTTTAAGAATAAATCATTGTGGGAAGCTGGGAAGAGACAGGAAGTCGGACGTTGGCAGGGGGCGGGGTGTCTGGACTGGAACCTCCGGGCCCACGTGAGTGTCTGTCCCGCTTTTGAGTGGGTGCTGCGTGTCTAGTTTAGTGTAAACTTGCAGTGTAATCTTGTACTGTAACTGCCCTGTGTGTCTTGATCATTTGGTGCCAACCGCCTGTGCGGACCTTAGTGGGCGCATCTGCACTGCAGTTTGGTGTATTATCGCCTGAATTGATGCAGCTGATCTGATCTCACGGTCATTTGTTTATCTGTGTTGTGTGTGTCTTTGTCTAAGTAGAGGTTATGTAGCTTTTGTGAGTCTAAGGTTAAGGCTCAGTGGACAGCCAGCGTTTGCATTGTGTATGTCGAAGTTTTGTGTCTTTTTATTTAGAGGCGACAGGTGGTGCAGCGTTAGATATTGTGAAACTGTAGCGTTTGTATTTAATAGCGTGAGGTTTAACTATGGACCTGTGCGTTTGAGCTTGTCAGTACAGACGCCAAACAGCCAGATCTACTGAACAGCAATTTAGAGGATTTGGAGTAGAGATCCGTGAACTTCTGGAGGTCTTCACCGAGGGTAAGGCCCTATGGTTGCATGCATAATGCCCACTGCACGTTAAAATACCAAACATACAGAAAGACAGCTGCGAAGCTATGTTCTTGGAAAGAGGCGCCCTGTGAGATGTACTATCAAGAGGAGAAAGTGCGATTTCCTTTGCAGCTTTTCTCCCTTTGTTAGTTTAGCCTTTGTTTTCAAGCCTTCAGGACGCTCAGAAGTCAAAGGGTTGCTTTTCATAAAGGCAAGTGAGTTTCTTCCAGATTAAGAATAATTTATCTACATAATCTCTATTTCGTATACCTCCCTCTATAGAGAAATTTGTAAGGCAGTCCACTAAAGAATCGCCAATCTGGTTAGCTTTCCCTAAAGCGAGCCACTGTACGCACTTTAGTGAAATCAGACAATAACTGCAATTGGTGAGCAGATTGTTTTGAAACCTCCCTTAACGGCAAGAGGCGAGTCCTACGTGAAGTCATCTTTTTCCGGTTTCTTAAAGGCAATAGTGTAAGGAGTGGAGGGGGTGTCTGCCGACCCTCTATTTGATTGGTTCTAGGGCGGGAGAAATATAGACCAATCAGAGTATGTGTTACAGA
>PVJL010013481.1:0-32130 GCA_004026885.1 Lyroderma lyra
AGATGCATGCTCTTCTCAAGTCTATGCTTAAACTCATGTGTCTTTTAGCAGCTTTCCAAGGAGAGTCCAAATCCAGGCTGAAAGACAGTGTGGTAAACCGATCATGTACTCAATGCAGGTAAAAAGAGAAATTTAGCCTATTACCATTAAAATCAGCCATGATGTGTGTGTGTGTGTGTGTGTGTGTGTGTGTGTGTGTGTGTGTGTTCATCTTATTTATTGAATACAACAGGTAGTATGTGCTGTAAGACAATGCAAAAGTTCTCAAGTTTTACCTTCAAACAAACAAACAAAATGTACTAAAAATATAAGAGGCCCCTAAAGCCCTCAAGACCTTCTGGACTCTTGGTGATGTCAACTATGTCAGTGCATTTAGAAGCCCCAAAGACATGGCCTTCTGATTATTTCTTTAAGACTCTTTTATGGGGCATTTCTTCAGAATTATTGGAGTACAGTGAGGTTTATTTACTATTTCCAGAAATGTTTGTAAAGATTAATATCTTTTTGAGAGAATAGAAACACAGTTGAAAACAGGACAAAGACATTTAATACTGGACTAGAGAGACTAGAGGTCAATGCTCTGAGTATGACAGTACTCTCCCCTGCAAATTTTACATAATAAAATATAACTTGAAGGCAGTGCTCATCTTCTCTGTGTAGATCATGCTTCTCTTTTCCAAATGAGCCAACAGATGCTCCACTCTTTTCAAACACTTGGTCCTCTTGCTCTAGGTTCAAACTCTCAGTAAATTCTCTGAGCTCTTTTGTAAAATTAAGCCTTCAGATAAAATTTTCTGTACCCCCAACATACATCGACCTGTATCAATCATTCTTCCTCCTGCCATGATGGTTGGTTTTCCTTGATGTGCTTATTACTTGTAGCTTTCAAATTCATCTAATTTAAATTGCATTATTATTCTATTTCTTTATTAAAATTTCTTCTGTTATGTTTTTTCACTACCATTGCAACATAATCTAGTTTCAAGATAGGTGGTCCTGAGAACGTCATTAAGAACTTCCACCTTCACTGGACTTTGTTCATGGGAATTGATGAGTTCAGTGGAAAGAAAGCAGAGGCCCAGATACAGGGAAGAATTCTTACCAGACATGTGCACTTGAACACGTTATATTCAAGGATAATAATTTTTATGTTGGTATCAAAATCAGAGCTTCTAACATAAAAAATGACATGCAAATAGGGTCGCTGTGCTCAATAGAACCATCTCAGCTTTTGCTCTGCAACTCTGGGACAGAAACTCCAGACCAAGATTGATAGGTGTCTTCATTATGTGATCAGGACAGAACACAGACAATGCACCATAGAGTTAGAGCTGTGTTGGCTTTTATTTGTTGATCTTTTAAGAGAAAATATTTTGGAAAACATGAGACTCTGAATATGTGAGTGTATATGAGTGAGAAAAAATGTAGTGTTATGATAGTGTTCTGACCAGTATATCTTTGTTTTCATAGGTGTCCAGTATTAGATGCAGCTGATGAAGTCTGGGAAATATTGGTGAAGCCTGGGGTGTCTCAGAGACTCTCCTATATAGCCTCTGGATTCACCATCTGTAGCTACTGGGTAAGCTGGGTTTTCCAAGCTCCAGAAAAGAGATTGCAATGGGTCTCATTCATTAGTGATGGTGGTGGTAAATGTTATGCAGGCTTAATGAAGGGTATATTCACCATGTGCAAAAACACCAGAAACACACTGCACTTACAAAAAAAATACCCTGAAAGCTGAAGACACAGCTGTGCATTACTGTGCAAGGCACACATGAAGAAATGTCAGTGAACCGCATATAAACTTTCCTGCAAAAGACTTAGGTGCTGGGTTGCAGGGAGTGCTTAGGACATGAGGGATGATAAAAACACAATGACACTCAGGACACCAAGGGGTACTCCAGACCAATAATGCAAAAATATCATCCACAGAAATAGGTGTGGGACAGGTTGGGCACGGGGCTTCTTGTTTGGAAAAGAAATTTTTTTAAATTTTATATGTGATCACAGGAAATAATTATTGTATCTTCTTCATGGCTAATTCTCTTATTCTCTGCAGCCAGTAAATAAGGAGATAACATTGTTTGCAAGCAATACTACCAGTGATTAGGACATTTCATTTCATCAAGTTCTAATGTGCCCTATCTTAATTTCTCAACAATGATTTCAAAAACATTATTTTCAGGGCTCGTGTCTCCTCTGTGGTTTAAAAGCATTTCCCGCAGACAGAGACTGAAGGTCAATCCAGGCCACTGTGTGCTTAGCCTAGGTTGTCTGCCTCCCCTTGCCATGGTGACCCAATCTAGGTCTTCCTTTCACACAGGCATATATGACCAAGGGGGTTAAAATCAGCACCCTAAGTCTACTATTCCTTACAGTTTTGATTTTTTCTACAAACTCTTAACCTCTTATTTCTTATTTACTCATGTGGAGACTGAAGCCCATACTATTGATTCATCTACTCTTTTAATTTTTTTAAATTCATTTTTATTGTTGGACTTATTGGGGTGACATCTGTTAGCAAGGATTACATAGGTTTCAGGAAGACAATTCTACAGTGCATTGTCAACTTGTTGTATAATAAGTTCACACCTAATGTGACTTCTCTTTCCATCACCTTATATTTATCTTCCCCACCTCCTCTCCCACCCCCTCTCCTTCCTCCCCTCCCTAACCCACTTGTCCCCAAATAAACATTAAACTATTGATTGTGTCCTTGGGTTGTTTGTTTCTTCATTTATTTTTCTTTGCTTTCAGTTTTTTTTTCTTTTTGATTCATTTTTATTGTTAGACTTATTGGGGTGACATCTGTTAGCAAGGATTACATAGGTTTCAGGCATACAATTCTACAGTGCATTGTCAACTTGATGTATAATAAGTTCACCACCTAATGTGACTTCTCTGCTTTCAGTTTTATATTCTGCATATGAGTGAAGTCATACAGTTCTTTGTTTTTTCTGTCTGGCTTATTTCACTACTCTTTTAAATTTTAACAAATCTTATCAAGATGTTCAGGTTGGAGTTCCCTGGTGGTGTAGTGGCTAGATTTCAGCACTTTCAATGCTGCGGCCTGGGTTCAATTTCCACCTGGGAAACTAATCCCACCCAAAAAATAGACTCTTAGCTTCATGGGTCTGAAGTTCTGTTCATGCTCCCAGATCTCCCCAAGATACCAGTTACATAAGGGTAGTCCAGTAAGTATATGGATATTCAGAAGTCCTCAGTTTATTTCTTAGGATTTATCTTACATGTCTTCATTTGTGGACACTTCAGAATTGATTACACTCAAGAGTTGCAAGATGGCCCTGCTGAGCCCACTTGTCATGTACATATATGGTGAAAAATCAAACAGGCACTATTGTAGACCAGGCCTATGTCAGGTGAAGATATGGCTGGCTGCAGACTTCAGGGCACAAGTAACAATTCATAAAGTTCATAACAGAAGACATACTTATTAATTCACCTGTACAGAATGCCATAATAAATACCTCCTGGGTGATTATGGTGATACAGAGAACAGAAAACTAGGTATATGTGCTCAGAATATTTAATATACCAGTAACTACCCATGTGTAGAGTCAGATAGTTGTGTTCTAAAGTTATAAAAAAATGTGAAGCAAACTTAAGACAAGATCCACAGTTAAAAATACAAGGGCTGTACAGAAACAATTCAACCAAAAATGCCACTATTTTTCTTTTACTGTTAAAATTATTTGGGTGACATTGATTAATAAGAATTACATATGTTCCAGGTGTGCAATTTGACAGTTCAATTGTAATGTGTTATATTATGTGTTCACCATCCAGTTTCAGTTCTTTGCATTCCCTTATATTTGACTTCCCATCCCTCCTCTTCCACCCCCTCTCAACTTGCCCTCAGGTAGCCCCTAAACTATTGACTGTATTCATTATTTTTTCCTTTGTTGCTTTCAGTTTTATATTCCACATTTAAATGAAGTCTTATGGTTCTTATTGTTTTCTGTCAGGCTTATTTCGCTTAACATCATGTTCTTCAGATTCATCCATTTTGTGGCAAAAGCAGTAATTCATCTTTTCTTAGAGCTGAGTAATATTCCATTGTGTATATGTACCACAGTTTACTTATACAGTCATCTATTGAAGGACACTTTGGTTGTTTCCATGTCTTGGCAACTGTGAATAGCGTCGTGATGGACATTGGGGGAAATAAGTCTTTGTGAACAAAGGTTTTACTATTTCCAGGGTAGATACCCAGAAGGAGGATTTCCAGGTCATATGGCAATACCATATCCAATTTTCTGAGAAACATCTACCTGTTCTCCATCGCAGTTCTACCAATTTGCATTCTCACTGGCAGTGTATGAGGATTCCTTATTTTGCACAGCCGCTCCAGCACCAGTTATTCCTTGTCTTCTTGATAATAGCCATTCTAGTATCAACAAGATAATAGATACTGTTTTTTATTTGAATTTCTTTAATAGCTGGTGAAGTTGAGGATTTTTATTTTATATGTCTGTTAGCCATTTGTACATCTTTAAGAAGAAGTGCCTATCCAGGTCTTCTGACACCTTTTTTAATTGGGTTGTTTGTTGTTGTTGTTTAGTCATATGTGTTCTTTATATATTTTAGATATTAGAACTTTATCAGAGCGTTGTTTGCAAAAAACTTCTTCCATCCAGTTGGCTATCTCTTTGCTTTGTTAAAGGTTTCTTCTGCTATGAACAAACTTTTAGATTTGATACAGTTTCATTCATTAATTTTTGCTTTTACTTCCCTTGGCTTTGAGTTCAGGTTCATGAACTTCTCCATGAGCCCAAGGTCTATAAATTTAGTATCTATATTTTATTCCATACAGTTTACTATTTTGGGTGTAATGTGAAATTCTTCATTCCATTTTGAATTAATTTTAGTATATGGTGACAGTCAACAGCTCAGGTTTTCTTTTGCATATGTGTTTCCAGTTTTCACAGCACCATCTACTGAAGAGGTTTTATTTTCTCCATTGTGCATTTTTTGCTTTTTATCAAAAATTATTTGTGAATTTATTTTTGGGTTATTTATTCTGTTTCATCGGTCTGACAATTCCAAGCTGTATTGAATATTGATGTCTTGTAGTATAAATTGGAAAGCATGATACCTCCAGCCTTATTATTTTTACTTAGTGTTGTTTTGACAATTTGAGGTCTTTTGTGGTTCCACACGTCTAATAATTTTTTTTTATCATTTCATGAAAGCATGTTTGTAGGATTTTTTTAGGATTTCATGAAGTCTGTGCACTCCTTTAGGTAATATGGCCATTTTAACAATGTTAAGTCTTCCTATCCATGAACACAAAATATCTTTCCATTCTTTGTGTCCTCTTCAATTTGTTTTGAAAATGTCTTATAGTTTTTCTTATATAAGTCTGTCATGTTTTTTGTTAATTCTGAGGTATTTTATTCTAGTTAATGCTATTTTTCAGCTTCCAGAGTTGTATTCCTTGAATTTCAATGCTTGTATTTTAACTTCATTGCCAAGAGAATGTCACCTTCCATCAGTGGTTATATTGCTTTTTACTTTTCCTAGAGTCCAATCTCTCTCAGTGTTCTTTTGGTACAAACACTTGATGTTTCATTAGGGGTTACTCAGCTAACCCAGGAAACTCATTATATCCTATGATGCCTAAATATATCTAGTGTGATAAAGGTTCCTTTCCCCTATAACATTCAAAGGGTCAAAACATAGCTTAGACTATTACAGTCCACTATTAGCCCTCAAAATATTTACATCTATTGCACAGTCTATTAAACATAGCACACCTCAACATTTCCCAAAATGCAAACTCATTGAAGCATAAAATCAAGTCTGAAATGTACCTGAGTACCATAATCTCAAAAGTCACAACTATAATTTCTAACTCAGATATAGGTGACAATTTTTGTACAATCTATTTTTGGGTAAATTTTACACCATCGTCGGTCTTGTGACACTACCAGACAAGTTATCTTCTAAAATGCACCTACAGGGCAGGCATATGATAACAGTTACAGGTATTAGTATTTCAAAAATGTTAAGTGGAAGTTTAAAATAATCCCCAACTAGAATCAATTTTTAAATCTATCTGAGTGGACATGAGTCTCATAGACTGAGGACAAGCTTCTGTAGCTTAGACTCTGACTCTGACTCTGTGACTCTGCCCTTAGATCTACCTTTCTTTTTCCTGATGGTGGCACATTGTAAATTGGGGGTATGATCATCTACCTATGTTTCACCAGTAGATTATTGAGTCTAAAGCCTTCTTTCACTTTGTTCTCTCTGTGTTACTGAAAAAAAAAGTGAAAACAAACAAACACAAATCAATAGTTCGTTTGACAATGGTTAAATTTTATTGAAGAAAATCATAGTGCTGAAACAGACCCATCATTGAATGCTGGGTCAGGGGCACCATGATGTGAGTCTATTTCTCTGTGTAACTTTGAAAAAGAAGTGCCAGCAGGACTACCAGGGGGTGCTTAGGATCCACTCACCTTATTAGTTGCATAGGCGATCGAGGGTAAAGATTGGTTCATATGTACAAAATTGTGAGTTAAATATTCTTACAACTTTAAGAATTTCTCAGTGAAAAACAGCCAGATGGGACAATAAAAGACTGATTTAAGTCTGATGTAGAACACTTTCAGGTAGTCTTTCTAAATTAATAATTCTGCTCCTTCCACTACTAACTCTAATTTTGTTTTAAAGAACTCACTTTTATAGCAAGAAGCATTCATATGCACCACATACTGAGTGAAGCTTAAGCCAGCATTAGAAATTACCAGGTTAATTTCATACCCCTTCTTCTCCTCCTTTTTCTCCTCATTTTCTTCCTCCTCCTTCTCTAATTTCCTTTTTTTCTCTTATTTTGTTAGGTTTGGATGTACTTTAGGTAGGTATTTTATACCCTGTATTTACAACATTCTTCCTCAATAGAGCTCCAAGTTAACATTTGAATCAATAGTCATCTTGCTTTGACAACAATTACATTAAACTCATGGCTGTCAAGGAGTTCTCTGGCTGCTTTGTCTTATTACTGAAAATTAAAGATGCCATTTTGTGACTTTGCTATAGGTAGCAGCAGCATTCATTGAAAATATTTATAGGATCCTTGTGAGTCATTTGCCAATATGATTGTGGACCTCAGCAACTGACATCTTCAAATGATGACAGATCATTTTTTTTTTTTTGCTTTTTGATATGTGGGTAACTCCCTGACTGGGAATCGAACCCAGGCCGCAGTGCTGACAGCACCAGCGCCGAAGCCTTAAGCCACTACACCATCAGGGAACTCCCCAGATCATTTTTTAATTACTCTACATCCAATGAGCCTTGTACTTTTCCCTTTGAGTGCTTTCTAAAATTACAAACAACACTTGATTGAGTCACACAACCATTATGTCACAGAGTAAGACTTTTCCCTATAACTATTTTCAGCCACAATTTATTTTGGTTTCAAGATACAGGATTCATTCTAAGACATAGAAAGACCCAGTATCAGACATAAGACCAGAGATCACTGTGTAACATTTTTAATTTCACGTTTTAGTCTAAATGCTATTTTATTTTCAGAATGTGTGGTTCAGTCAGTTAACCACATGAAATGTCAAAAAGCAATGGGACCCAAAACATCAACTATCATCACACAGCACAGCCTTTAGCAAGGAAAGCAAAAGAAGAAATTCCTGGGTAGGTGTGGTCATTGTCTAGAAGTATTTCTCACAGTGAAAATTTTGTGGCCACTCCTGAAATTAAGGTGGCATCCCCATGACATATAAATTCGATATCAACATTGTGACCCACCAATTACCAAGTGACTTCATGAGACTTTTTATTACACACAAAGTGGAAAACTGGAGATACCTTATATGCAAAGTAGATTCAGCCATGTCTTGGGCAGAGCAGATGGTCTGAATATTCACATTATCGATTAGTTGAAACCAGAGAAACTTCTTACATGCAGGAATTGTCAGCATTCTTAGACACCATAGAAAGAAGTACATGTGTGGTTTATATCAACTCATCCAAATGTAGAGTCAAAAAAAGAGAAAGAAGTCACCAGTGAAACATTAAAAGTAGAATTAGTATTCATATGTAGGGTAATTTTCTATCTGTCTACGTCTTCCAAGAAACAGATACCATGGGATATACTGGAAAAGACTTGTGTCACTTAAATGCAAAGTGTTGGACTGAATAAGAAAAGAAGGACTGTCAGGTAATAATGAAAGTCTGTCCACAAGTTAAAGAGAGAAGTAGAAAATGCTGGGTGAACTGTTTCATAATTGTTATGCAGTTGGCAACAAACCCAGCATGAACATTAAGGTGTTCTGGAGCCAAAGCTGTTAATCAGGTAATTGCATGACTCACTGCTGAATGTGCTTTTGTTTATGGTTTTTTATATATGTTGACATAGTTTTGTTTGTTTCTCTGAGGACATCAGAAAGAAACATATATGTTGAGAAAAGTTTAATTCTCACATATACCTAAATTGATTTACTTCTTCATTCTGTTGGAAGTCCTGGTGCAGGGTTGCCTTTCTCAGTAGCAATGGTTAAATGTGGAGTAACAGACTTGTTGTTTATTTCCAGTTGTATACCTCCATGTACACAGGTCCTGGGTAGAATGTGTTTGACTCCACCAAACCATTTATCTCTTCCCCCAGGGTAAAAGCACAGCCTCATTTAACTGCTGAGTCTGGGGCTAGGAGATTGTCCAGCAAATTTCAAATCCTATACACCACTGCAGATTCAATTTATAGTCAGTGTAATTACCATGTGGAGTGACTGCAAGCTGCTCTGCCTTCAGTGATTTCTGCTTAGGACTAATTGTGGGTTCAGGTTTATAAAACCAATGAGACCTTCACACCTCAGCTCCATTTAACACTCATTATCATCAGAATAAAAAACTACATAATCTTTATTTTGTTAACAATAAAGTTTCTAATTACTTGGTTGAAATTGTGGTTCCATAAAAATACTGCTATTCAAAATTTCCAATTTAAACTCAATATCTGATAACTTAATCTAAAAAACTAAAAACAAATCAAAGAAAGCCAGGTCATTATTGATTTTCACTGCAATGAATACAAGTGTGTGTTTCAATGTGATAGCCAGAACTTGTGAACTCTAACAATATTTCGCAGTCCATTTATGAATACTTAAGTGTGGATAGATCATCCCAACATGATCAGATGGGTAAAATGGTTTTATTTCCAACAACTTTTAGTGCTCTAATTTTCATCATTTACCATAAACTATCATGGAAAAATTGATGCGAAGCAATTAAAACAATTGTTTGGAAATGCCAGATGCATGGTAGACTTGACAGAATGTGTTAGGATATCTCCTAAATTCTCTACATGCTGGGCTCAGATCCCATGAAAGGATAAAGAAACCACTGAGCTGTGAGGAGGGAGGACCAGCAGGCAGAGCAACATCAGGATAGAGTGCTCAGAGGTTGGGGTGTGGAGGGGACCCTGAAATTGTTATCAGAAAAAATACTGTGCAGAAACAGTGTTATTTGAGGGTGTTTGTTACCAGGTCACTAAAAACTTTGAAGTAAATGGATTGTGGTTTCAAGTATCACAGAAGTCTTCTACTTCTGAGAGCTGCAGGAGACAGGAGTGTGTTGGGGTTGATACAGTACCTGCAGTTCACCATTGAAGTATCTCATGTGGCTGTACCAGATTCAAACTTGAAGAAGGTTGTTTCTGAGGGTTGAATCTCCTGGCATGTGATTCAAAGTTTTTCTACTGTGTTCACCTTAATTAGAAAAAATGTTCATCCCTTCACTAAAATTTAGATGAAAAAGGCAGAGGAATAGTTGATGTGCCCTGCTTGGTGGCTCTGTGACAACCAGAATAGTCATGACTCAACATGCCTGTAACAGTTAGTTGTATGTGCTGGGACTTGGACATAGTTTGCTGTAGCACACCAGGTACCTCACTGCTGCAAAATCTAGTAACATGTCTGAAAAGCCATTGAGGCTTTGTAGCATCAGATTCTAGTCTGAGAATATAAGATTATGAGAAAATTACAGCAATTCAAAAGAGAATGGGTTGAAAAGACTTTAGAGAATCTCTTTCAGCAAGATGAAATTTCAAATGAGTATTAAGAATTGCAAAAAATAGAGCAAACATTGATAGTGTTGACATAACCACCTCAATGCAGCACTATAATAGTTTTAGTAAGTTGGTAAGAGAACCCTCTATTTCCTAATTTTTGAAGAAATTAATTAAATTTAATTAATGTAAACAACCGGAAGCTTTAAGCATAGAGATTTAAGCATGAATTTTGCAGTACTTTCTACATATTTTATATATTTGAAGCTTTTATATGAGGAATTATTTATCTTTTAAAATAAACTCTGATCTGCATATATACACATATATACATATGTGTGTATATGTATATATGTGTGTATATGTATGTGTGGCTGTGTGTGTGTGTGTATGACTATTTACTATTTTTACACTTTGTACCAAATTAGTTTACCAAAATATTTTACCAATTCTTATATACTTTACATTATTACTGACAGAGAAAACATGTATATCATACATGAACAATGACAGTTATATCTATTTTAATATCTCATTTGAATTTTTTCCTTCTGTCTTTATTTTTTGGTTGGTTTTCTGAGCAGGGATGGAGCTCAGGCCCTGGCAGTTAGCGTGCTGAAACCTAGCCATCACACCACCAAGGAATGCCCCTCCTTGTGTCTTATTAAAAACCTTTAATGTCATATGTGCTGGTAGCCATTCTTGTCTTATTCATGATCTTTGCAGAATGTTTTAATCATTCATAATTAAATGTGACATGATTTACTATCATTAATTGGGTAAAAACTTATATAGTCTAATAGTTATAAAATATTTCTCTTCTTTCATTAATTTAATTACATTTTGAAAGTTGATCACTTTCACATTACCTGAATTAATACTCAAATGCAGTGAGTTATCTTTTATATACAATTGTATTTGGTTCATTAACATTTCTCTAGGATGTCTAATTTTGTCTTCCTCAGTCACAAAGATCCATAATTTTTTCTTATGATACCTTTGTTCCTTTTTGTAATGAAGGCAATGCTGGGCATATGAATAAATTAGTTACCATGCTTCAAACACAGGTTTCAGCAATGATCTGATCAAATGTGGGGATCATTACATGTAGCCTATTTTCAGAGTGTTAAGGAGTTTGTCCAAACTTGGGAACACTTGTCTCTACAGAAGAGGAGATGAAGTGCAGTGACATAGAGAGCATGTCACATTTCTGTAATCATGACACCCCAGATCTTCTTCTCAGATGTAGTGAATCTTCACCTATTTTTCACAGTACATAGACTGCACTGCCAAGAGGTGCCTAATGGAAACCTGACTCTGAGTTGTATGGAACACATTGACAACCTAAGCACAGAACTTCTGATACCATATGTTCTAGCCCATACTATGTACACACATTAATTGTTTTTCATTCTAGTCAGAATCTGACTTCTTAGAGAGAAGCGTGGTTACCAGCTCCAGGGAGGACAAACTGCTATAAGATGCCTATTTAAGGTATAGAAGTGTACATTCAAAGCCCTTATTTTATTTCATTGTTTATAAAATTTTATACTATGAAGACCAAGTATTTTTAAAAAAAAGGAGAAAGAGTGACTAGAGTTCCCCTGAGTCCACTCCCAGGAATTTTTTTTCCATTGACTCTTCCTGAAGCCTGAGCCATTGAGGGAGGAGGCCATTGGGTAGCTCATGCATGTCCACCAGAAAAAGACATCCAAATGCAGCTTCTCCTTTATTATGGAGATCAAGTCTTTTGTCCCTGCAGATACTGATGAAAAGTCCTCTAATGTGTATCCTATGTCAATATCTACAACATGGGGTCTGTACTCATCTAAGCTTTCTTTTTCATCATTTTCAAAAATAGGTTTCTTTGCATCTGGATCACTGGTGACTACTCCACAGGAAGCTTTTATCGGTATGTTTTCTGTGTTTTCTGTGAGAATTTGAACAGGTGGAGTATAGGGAAAATGTGAGACAGACCTGGGGGTCTTTGAGGCTTGGCTGCAAAACCTCTAAATTCACCTTTATTTATTACAACATGAACTGGATCTGCCAAACTTCAAAGAGAAGTCACATTAGGTGGTGAACTTATTATACATCAAGTTGACAATGCACTGTAGAATTGTATGCCTGAAACCTATGTAATCCTTGCTAACAGATGTCACCCCAATAAGTCTAACAATAAAAATGAATAAAAAAATAAAAAAAATTAAAAAAAAGAATGGGCTGGAAATAGCAAGCATGATGAACCATCTGGAACAAATCAGTGGTATGCTCCATCCATTCAAAGAGGATTCACAATCTCCAAGGACAATTTTTCAAACACAGTCTCTCTTACAATGACCAACCTAAAATCTGAGGACATGGCTGTGCACCACTGTACAATAGAAATAGTGAGGAAAAGTCAGTGAGCCCAGTCACAAATCTATTTTAAGAGAAACAGGAGTGAATTAATTGCAGAATCAATTTATGAGACCTGGGGCATTGAGAATACCAGAAGAAATTTAGGATACCAAAGAGCACTTAAGATACGCAAACAACAGAAATCATCCCCAGAAGCATATAAAAGGTGAGTGGAGACTGGAACTTTGTAATAGCAACAGGGATTTCCTCTCAAAGTTTTCAACTGACCTAGGGACATTCTTGCCTGTTTTTGTGGCTCTAATTTCTTATATTCTTACATGAAAACTTATGAAGAAGAGGCATTGTCTACAGATAATATGCCACAGTGACAAGAAACCAATTCTACACTAAGTTTCTATGTGCCCTATTTGTATTTCTCAACAAACAGACCATCCTGAGGGTTCTTGGCTTTCCTGTGGTTGGAAAACATTATTTTTTACAAAAAGGATTCCAGAGCAGTCCAATCCCCCACTTGCTAAACTGATACTCTCTGCCCTTCACATTCACATGGTGTTCCCCTGTGGAACAATAGGGTTACTATCAACACCCCAAGATTTCTACCCAATTATTCTCTTTACTTCTTACAACACATTACCTTCTTTAACTTTAATTACACAAGTAAATGTTGAAACACACCCCAACATCTCATTTATATTATGGCTAATTTATTTCTATTTCCCTCTGATGAGGATACCTGTGAGAACAATTAGATCTCATTGAAATAATTCAAAATAATGTTCTCATATCAGGACCTGTAATTTAGTTCTGTCAAGTTTTGTCATATGAGAGATCACTCACAGGTTTGAGTAAAAAGTATCTACATGTAACCGAAGGTCACTTTTCTGCCCATTATATTCACCTGGGGATGAGCTCCTGATCTGCACCTCAAGACCCAAGGAGAGGTATTTTTTCCTCTGGTAGTACTGAAGATTGGGTGCATGTGAGAGAAAGTATGTGCATGTGTTCACATTAATTTATTTTCATGTATGTGAAAGAATTTTTTACATGTGTGTGAACATATTAATTTTTTTTGTACACGTAAGAGACTGTGAATGTCTCTGTGTGCGCACTTGTTCATTTGTTTGCAATTGTGAGTGCATGTGTGTGTGTGTGTGTGTGTGTGTGTGTGTGTGTGTGTGTGTTGGCATTGGGTGCTACATGTGCTTATTAATGCTACCCAGTCTTTGTCCCTGAAGCTTTAAAAAGCAGCCCTACCACCATAGTCTTTCTATTAACTTCATAAGTGAGCACAGAAGAAGCACCATAATGTTTGCGTTTAGTAGGACTGTCATATTAACCATATTACCTGGTAACATTATGGTGAAACTGGGAAATTGTATGTGTGTGTTTTTCTTTTCTTTTTTTTTTTTTGTGTGTGTGTGTGTTTGTGTGCGTGTGTGTTTTTTACGCACAAATCTATTTTCTACAGGTGTCCAATGTGAGGTACAACTGATGGTTATTGATAGGGGACATGAGAAATCCTGAGGGGTCTCTGAGGCTCTCCTACAAAGATTTTGGATTCACATTTAGTGAATATTAATAATCTGTATTTGCCAGACTCCAGAGAAGAGATGGGAATTGGTAGGTTTTATTTTTAAAAAAGCTAATAGTCACACACTAGAATAGAGTATATCTGTGCAAGGCAGATTCACAATTTCAAAAGATTATTCTGAAAGCATTGGTTATCAATAAATAAAAAATCAGAGAGGTGGGGATACTGCCATGCAAGAGACACAGTGAAATGAGTGCAGTGTGAGCCTAGGTACATACCTCTCTAAGGAGACCAAAGTGCTGGGTCACAGGTAGCATGCAAGACACCATGTGGTATGCAATACACCAGGGAGTGCTCTAAAACCATAAGGATGTGCTTGGATAACATGGGGATTTTGTGATAGTTAAGCTCAGAAAGGACCCTGAGGTAGGCTTAAAGGGGAAAAAAGATACATTAAGAGGAAGTGTCCTAGCACCATATAGAGTTTCGTACTTAAAATTATGACATCTATCATCTACAGAACTTCCATTTCTATTCTAAACAATGAAATGAAGTTTTCAACTCTAAAACACAATGAATGTTTTACATATTATAACATGCATATACATATATATGTGCATGTATTTCACTTCTCCTGCATTTGGACTGTAATGTGAAAAAAAATAACACAGAACTGGCACTGTGCAGTTAATTCTTAGAATCTAGGGCAATGTCTTGGTACTCCCCAGGCAAAACAACAATAATAACAATAATTAATAATAATAAAATTATTATTATTTGTTCAATATTAGGTAAAATTAACTGGTAATAATTTGATTAGATTTAAGTCTCTAAAATTGTTTTCCAAAAAATCCTAAGAACATATACATTTCTGCTTACCCAACATATATCAAGAATGATGATTCCATGACATAAGTCCACAACCTTAGATGAAGCCCCATGTCCTTAGGAGGAAAGAGAAACGAGAGGGGAAAGCCTTACATGTATGTAGGTGCAGCATCTTGGTAGCTCATTTGTTTTCTTCTAACTTATGTGGCCATCAAATACCAGATTCCTGTATTTACTTTAAGACAGTTGATAAATGACTTTATTTCTATCATTGCTATTACCCTCCAAACACACAGAAACGCACCACAGAAGTTTACAAGGATCTTTTAATAGATGTTATATTCTTATGAGATGAAAATGCACATTCACAATATTTTTTGCAGTGGGTAGATCTAGTGTTGTTTATCTTTATGATATACCTCTATTTTAGATATATTGTATATATTTTTATTAATCATGTGTGTCTTTTATGTTAAATTATTAAACACATTCATATAAGCCCCCAAGGTCAAGAGGCTTAAAAAACAGAAATTGATTTATTTTCTATTGTGGAGACTGAAAAGTCCAAGATCAAAGTGACAGCTAATTTGGAAATTGTGAAAAGTCTGATATGGCTTGCAGTTGACAAATTCTTACTGAGTTTCAAATTTCTTTAATTATGGAGAGAGATTTCTCTTATTCTTTCTATAGAGTTTGACAACCACATTAAGAGTCTGATCTCATTTAACCTTACTTGCCTCCTCAAAGTCCTATTTACAATTACCATTATTAAGAACTAGGATGCCAACGTATTAATTTGAAGGAAATTATTTCAGGCCATATTATTCCTCCTGTGAACTGCCAAAGTTAATGTTTCCTTTTTCACACGCAAAATATATTAACTCTACAACAACAGCCTCAAAAACCTAATTCCTTAGAGCACCAACTTTAAATTTTAAGGCTAAAACAGTGGTTTTCAACCTTTTGGCTTCTCCCTGTGCCATATTGGAAGAAAAATTGTCTTGGACCATGTGTAAAATACACTTACACTAAGGATAGCTGATGAGCATGAATTTAAAATCATAAAAAATTTGATAATGGTTTAAAATTATGGGGAAAACTTGAAAGCCATTCTGAAACACAGGTTAGACAGGCCTGGTCTAAATTATTATCTAAATATAATTCATAGATATTGGTGAACTAGAGGTATGATTCATCATAAGGCAAAATTTCTCATTAGATTTGAACTTAGGAAACCAGACAAGTTATGTGCTTCCAAAATGTGATGTTGAAACAGGCAAAAAGTCAACACTTTCATTTAGAAAAAAAAGTAATAGAAAAAGAAGTAATAAAACCCAAGCTTGTTTAAAACTTGCCAGGCAAATCATATGAAATATTAATTTTGGAGAAGAGTCCTCTTTGCCTGGATACCCCTTACTCTGTATCTGAAAGTGTGGCAGTTCAACTTCTCAGCTTTACAGAAAATGAAATGGTATTTCATTTTCTGCACCACTAGTACAGTCTCCCCACAGCTCTGGCTGCAGGGTTTACATAATCCAGGGCCTGGCAGCGTCTGGTGGTTTTATCCAGAGGCTTTGGATGCATGTCTTGTGGTCTTTTGAATCAGAGAGGATGGTCCAAGGTTTTAAAACTCTGGTGTCCTTTCTCATGACTTCTAGATCTTATGCAAGCTCATTATTTTATCTTAAACAATATTGTGTCTTCACAGCCCATTTGGATTTTGCTCCTGTTTTATAAAATTCAAGATATCTGACAGCCTTTCTACTGTCTATTCCACCTTCTTGTTGCTCTTAATTTAAAAGTAACAGCATTTCTGCTGGTATAATCACATTTCTGCTCCTGGCTTATGCTTAATTAGCTGATTATACCCATGAGGTATTCTCATTATTTTTTTTTATCAAGTTGATATGTAGCAACAATATTTTTCTTTAGAACAACCATCCTCACTATTGGTTATATGGATGGGCTTACAATTTTTTGAATCTCCAAATTCTAATAGCATTTTATTAATACTACCATCATCAACTTATCTCTCTCACACACATTTTACTAGAAGCAGCCAGGAGAAAATAAGCCATTTCTACACTTTTCTTTAAAATGTCCTCAAATAAATATTCTGTTCTATTACTTGGAAATTCAAACTTTGATATAACACTAGAAACCAGTTCAGAGAAGCCCTTTCATATATTATAACAAGGATCACCATTTCTCCAGGAACCTATAACATGATCCTTATTTCATGAAAGCTTTCAACAGAATGGCTTTTAATGTTTACATTTCAACAACTCTCTATGTATCTTCTTAGAATATAAAAACTTCCTACTCATTTCTCTGGCAATTTTTCTGAGCTCTCAACAGAATCACCTATAATGTCTCTTCATAGCCATTTTAAAATTTTCTTGAGTGTCCATGAAATACTTTCTACCCTCTACACATCACCTTCTTCCAAAGTCATTTACATCATCATAGGTATTTGTAATGGCATCACATCACTTCTCAGTTCCAAAATACATTTTGATCTGCTCAATAAACCAAAAAATACAAAATACCAATTGTTGGATGGTTTGAAAAACAAAAATTCATTTTCAGACCTTTTGGGGGCTGGAAATTTTAAGTTCTAGTTTCCAGATGAATCAATTACTGGAAAAAAATCATTTTAGTGGGCAGACAGCATAATGTCATGCGGTGAAGAGGGAAAATGACATCTCTCTTTTTATCCTGCTTTCTATAAGGCCATCACTTCTACTACATGAGAACTCCAACCTATAATCTTATTTAACTGAAATCACTTTTTACAAGGTCTTTCTTCAATACAGTCCATTGGGCTTTAGGGCTTTATAATGTGAATGGCACAGAGATACTATTCATTGCATAGAAATTTTAAATATCTGTGAAGCAGGCTTAATTACAAAAATATAAGTCACGTTTCTAATTATTCTGGCACTTACAGAAGGCAGAGTTTATGAGATGACAGCATACTTGTAGTAGACCTTCTCAGATGTAATATTGGACCTTGTGTCCCAGCAAGTCCTGTAAGTAAAGGCACCTCCATTATTTCTACCCTGCTCTACACCTCAACTGGAAAACATCATTCTCACTTGGTGCCTTATGTTTAATAAGTGAGAGCTCCTGTTTCAGTTCAGTGGTGACAGTTGCACCTCTTGCCTCCAGCCAGAGAAACAGATGCCCTTCCAAAATGTGTCATCACCCAAGGATTAACAGGTTCTTTTCCTGTTGTACATTTTTGAATATCACCTCTTTGCTAAAGATGAGAAATTGCTAAGACTTCCAGTGATTTCTCGTTCAGTTATGTCTTCTCAAGTGCCCTTTACACTAAGTGAGCTTAGATTTCTACATCTGGTAAGAGGTTAAATCTGACTTCCAAGGACACATCTGCTTTCTGCACCTACATATAATGACCTTCAAAATCATCACCTGACTCCTGAAAAGAAAAGCCTTAAAAATTAAAATCAATTACGTTCCTTCAATCCATCACAACACAAACATTGCAAAAAAAAATCCTTCACCATAATAATAAAAATCATAGGCTCATATGAAGTTCAATGTAATTCTCCTTGCCTAGAACAGAAGCTGCTGGAGGCACAAGCTGGTGAGAGCACTTTTTAAAATGATTATTATGAAAAGATAGATCAAGAATATGGACTCTCGTGGGAACCTTCCAAGGGTTCAATTCCAAGAATTCTGTGGGCTTTCTTTTCAGAAAATTTCAGGTGTTACAAAAAGGATTCACATGGATCTCTTCAACTCATTAAAAGTGGGAGATGAAGACTAATCACTGAGAAATTCAGTCAGTAAAGTTTTCAGGTAGATCCCAGATCTAGAGGAAGGACATTTCCAGAACTCTAACCTTATCAGTTTATGGAATGTGTACTTATTACAGTTGTAAAACAAAGGCCTATTTACCAGGGTTAAGAGATTCAAGAAATAAACTGTGAATTATGTGGGCAAAAAGGGAATAGTCATAGGAAAATTGAGCTAACCATAAGTAGCCTTGAGAAGCTCATAGGCCAGATCCAGGAAAACTACCTTATGTGTGTTTAATCATGAAAATGCATAATGTTCCTCCATACATGACCAGCACACCAATATTATAATAGTGGATAAAAGCTGAAAGAGCTTGGATAAGCAGACTTTGTGAGAAAAACTTAGAGATGCCCAAAGGCAATAGTGACACTAAAACAAGGACATCAGAGCAAGTTGAACTCTACACCAACAGCTGCAAAACCAGGTCGAAGATCCCTCTTTTGAGAATCTCAGATTCTACTTTTTATTAAGTTGTTGGTCTTGTCCAAAATTTCTCTTCTAATGTCAGGTCTTGTGGTATATTCAGGAACCTTCTTGAAAATTTAACTAGAGACACAGATGCAGAAGAAACACAGGTTTCTGCAGAAAACTGGATAAAAGTAGCTGTTGGATCACTGACCTTTGAGTTTGCCTCCACCTTGTATTCTGGAGCATGAAGTCCATCAGGAAGTCAGTCAATTGAAAAGATTACCAGCCAGAGATAAAATCTGAGGCTATATGGACCTTGAGTATATCATGTGGTAGCATGTTTGAGAGAAGGCATATTGTCCCAGACACTCTGTCAGAAGGCAATCTTATCCCATTCACTTGCCTGCTGATGCTCCCCTCACCATGTTACCTGACAGAGCACCCTGAACTGATACACTGAGAAGAGTGCTGCTTTTTCATGTGACTTATCAGGTGTCTCCTGTTCTGCAATCATGATTACTCCAGAAACCTCTCTCTACAGGTTCCAGTTATTAAGGAAGTGACCTAGCCCCACTGTAACCTATCTCAGAGCAAGTATGATCACTTCTAACACAGTCTTTGGCTGTAGGGTCCATAATTGTAATTCTTGAAGAAACCAACCATTGAATGTTTGGTAAATAAATTAGTGATACAGAGACTATTTCCTTGTGGAGATTTGAAGAAAACCTTCACTCAGGATCACCAGAAGGACTCAGAATCTATCGAGGTCATGCCCCAATGGAGAAAGTGGGCTAAGAGCTGGTTTCACTTAAAGTGGTTGTACCTCCACACTCAGTATTTATTTTCTGACCTGAAGACAGTACAGTAGTCCAAAAGCTGTGAGTTGTGATTCTTCAAAAAACTCTCATATTTTTATTAACAATATTTGCTTAGGACCAAAACACAGGGAATTTTAATATATAATCATGGCAATAACTATAAATATAAAAGTTCAATGATCTTTTTTCACAGAGCACTAAATTGAAAGTAAATAAAGTCATTCATACTATTTCTGGTATTCCAATTTTTTTAACTAATCTTATTATCATTTTACCTTTTCTATAAGTATGTAAAGCAATCCTGTGTAAATGACCACTTGAGGTTGTTGAAAACCCACAGCCTCTCCATCAGCTTTATGATTCTCTCTGTAATTTCTCATAATCCATAAGTCCCAGAAATACAAATGTATCTCATCAACACTTTCATTTGTTTGCCATTTTTGAAGGTCAGGTAGTCAGAGAAACCAATGCAAAAACCACCAATATCAGAGTGTACACCTAGTACACTCTTGCAAGGTTTGTGGCCTGAGGTTTATTTCTCAGCTGTTTATATATCCTAAGGTCCTCTGCTCACCTACTCATCAAGAATAGAACTTTCACCTCTCACTGCTGTCTAGCTGCTTATATAGCTTAGCATTTTCAGTCTCAAATAAGTAAATACTGAAGTTTGGGACTCTAGGTAATTGGAAGCGAGATCAGGTCTTTTTCTCTTCAGTGTCACCTGATGAAATACCAGTGGAAATTTTCCACAGAGGAATGACATGATATAGAGATGGTGTAGATTAAGTGAGAAAAGACCATGTGGTTGGACAGAATTCACATTTTCTAAAAATAAAATTGTGAATCTAACATACAATATTAAAAGATCAGAAGTGTTGAGATTTTCAGTTCAGAGAACCCTGTCAGTTCTTATTTCTCTCTTAAATTCTTGGTCAGATAAACTAAGGAGCATTTTGAACTTCTCAAAACAGTGGCCATCTCTTTTCTCTTAAAAACATTTCTTTATTCACTCCTCATGGAGATGACCCAACATCTGTAATCCAGGTGAACAAGATAAATTCACTGTATCCTGTTGGCCATTTAACTTGTTGAGAATTGTTTTTACACCACATAGATTTTTTTATTCCATTCCCATTATAATTTGAATTAGTAAGGGTAACTGTATATTATAACAAACACACACACACACACACACAAAAATCATTTGAGAGAGAAAGAATTCACTGACTAGACCCACCTGATTATAGAAGTCTCCACAAAGCACAGTGGAATACAGGCCCCAATACCTCCACACTCCCACACCAAACTGGAAACAGAGATGAAAGCAGAGTGGCACTAAACCTAGAGTCTAGATAGAAATTTGTGTGCTTCTTACCTGTTGTGCTCAGAAATCTGATTAAGACTCCTGAGTGTATAACTTTTTTTCCCCAGGCCAATCTCCATGGTTCACAGTAGAGGATTAAATATGTAATGGTGTTTCCCTATAAAAGAAAAAATATATGACCAGGTGCTTCCAGTGAGAACATAAAAATAATCTTTCTATATATCATGTTGATGCATTTTATTAACTTCTATACCTTATGATGTTTCAGCATCTTTACAAACTTTTCTTGCTGTAGAGAAATAACATTTCATGGGGTACCAAATTCTCAGAGATAGCATAGGGCTCTGCCTGAAGCATGCATGAAGCATTCCAACTAAACTTTCTAGAGCTCCACCTCTATCTTGCCCACACATTCCACAACACAGTGTTCCTTCCTCTTCATCTTTCCAGGCCTATATGCCTGCAGATATTCTTCAATCTCTGAGCCCACGGAAATCACTCTTACTAGAAAGTCTCAAACTCACTGGCCCTGCCCTTTATTCCTAGAAAATCCCCAATAGGCCCTGGTCCTAAGTACCACCTCCCACTCTGTATCCTGTCTTCTGACCACCTTGGTGTCTTCCATGACATACTCTGTGTCATCTGAGCCTTTTTTCTCTATGATCATTTAGGGTAATAAAAGCTGTTTTTTTTTTTTCCTTATATATTTCTATGTGTTTACTTGTGGCCACACCTGACTGAAATCTCATAAATCAGTGTAAACAATTGGCACCACAAACACAAGGTCTAGTACTAATAGGGAGACTTAGAGATAACACTCAAATGTCAGCCTTTATGATTGGTTCTCTTGGTTAAATTCTACCATTTTGGAAGCCTTGGTGTCAAGTATACTTTCCTGTACATGGCTCTGGTCGTCCATGTGATGTCATTTGGGGATTCTCAAAACTTGTTGTCCTAAATTTTGAGCAGATATGGATTACTCAGTGTCATGAAGTTGTGGAATCTGAGCACCAGACCATAAATATTTTTAGCCTGAGCTTAGACTTGGTATACCTCTCTGAGCAGAGAAGACAGAGAACAGGCTCAGGCCTTTCCTGAGACAGGTTTCATTAACCTTTATTTCATTTTGCAAGTGGCCAGTGGTCATTCCAACCAATCATTAGCATCAAACCAGAAAACTAAGAATCAGAAGGCTTAGCCAACATGAGCACACACTACTGAAATATCTCTCACATTGCAGCTGACATTTACAGAATACCTGAGCTCCATCAGAGAAAAGGGTAGTAAGGCCAAAATTCTAAGAGCAGGATTTGTACTTCCTAAAACATACAAAAGTAAATGACATAAAGGTAAAGTCTGTCTATAGCCTTTCTCAGAATCCTCCAAAAATCCGTCACTGCCAATGTATTTTGTTACTACTGAAGTGTTTCTGAAAGTTAGAAGAGAAGTGTTATGTAACTACTATTATCCAGATTGTGCAGCATTGGTGATGGGATTAACACAGATCAATGGACCAGAATGTGTGTGATCTAGAATAAGTCAAGGGTTTCTTAGATATGATACAGAAAGTAGACACTAAAATGGCAATATGCTGATTTCTATTGAAATAAAACATTATATACTTGAAGTTATATTTCAAGTTAATTTTAATATAGTTTTACATTATAAACTATATTTAAACATATATGTGTGTATCTGTACATACACACACACCGACATATAAAATTTATACCAAAGATTTAAATTCTATTTTCCATTTAAGAAAAAATATGAAATAGACCACACTATTAAATGTCCAACATCAACAATAAGGTGTCATCAAGCCTGACTCTAGTTTGGAGGCATTTACTTAAAGTCATGACATATGTGCTTAAAGAAGTAGAAGATTAGAAAGCAATGTCTTTGTTATTAGATATACTTTCAGAAAGTTGAAATAAAAATAGTGTTTTATTTGAATTATATATATTTGGAACTGAATATATTTAGTCTTTTACATATCAAGATGTGTTTGGACATAATGCTAAATTGTTTAAGAATTATCATGAATATCTATAACTTTTAGTAACTGGTGATATACTCAACTAATGCAGCGTTTGTTTTTACATTTTAAAATGTAGAATTTTTCTTTTACTTTTTTAATATACCTTATAGACCAGGTGCTTTCCTATCCAAGATAAAGTCTCTATATAGATTCAAATAAAGAGACACAACTGGGCCCAAAATGAACCAGAAAAACGTCACTTCATGCCTCCTTATTAGTAAGAAACAGGCTGCCTCCAATGCAAATTTCTCTTCAGGCTCATGTGTAAACCCTCTCTTTTTTTTTTCTTTTTTTTTTCTTTTCTTTTTTTTTCTTTTTGGCATGTGGGTAGCTCACTGGGAATTGAACCCAGGCCGCAGCGCTGACAGCACCAATGCCAAAGCCTTAAGCCACTACTCCATCAGGGATCTCCCAACCCTGTCTTGAGCTGCAGAGTTTATTGCTCTCTCCTCACACAGGGCTGAGGTCTCTGGGGAAGGCAGAGTTGTGGTCTAGAAATAGATGAGAATTCTGTGTCTTCTTCTGTCCCTGATGATAGTGCCTCAATATGAATGTCTCATATGTGAAGCATGGGTTTATAGGAAGTTTGATTGCAAGTGACTGACAGAAAATAATTCTCATTTTCCACAGGTATCCTGTCTCAGATGCAGCTGCAGGAGTTGGGCCCAGAACTGTTGAAGCCCTCAGAAACCCACTCCTTCACTTGCACTGTTTCTAAATTCTCTTTAACCAGCTCTGCTGTGCACTGGATACATTATGCACCAGGAAAGGAGCTAGAGTCTGTTGGTGCTATATAGAGTGGTGGAAGCACAAACTCTAATCCAACACTTAAGTCCCAACTCAGCATCAACAGAGAAACCTTCCAGACTCAAATTTATTTAACAGTGAACAGCCTGAGAACTAAGGATATAACCGTGCATTATTATGCAAGAGATGCACAGTATGAGGTATTAAGTTTGAGCTCAGACATAAACCTCACTGCATGGAGACAGGAAGGCTGAGATGCAGGGAGTGCTTAAAACACCAGAGAGTGCTCAACATTTAAATGGATGTTTTTGGACCACTTGGTTGTGTATTTTTAAATATAGCTCAAAAAGAAACCTGAGGACAGAAGCAACAGAGAAGGGCAGAGCAGAGTGAAAAAGCATCTGTTGAGCTTAAAAAGTCATTTTAATTTAATTAATAACAACTAACATCTAGAGAACTTCCACTACTTTTATTCTAAACAGTGAGGTGTATTCAAAATGAAATTTTATATATGTGTGTGTGTGTGTGTGTGTGTATACATATATACACACATATAAATATATACATATATGTGTATATGTGTGTATATATATGTACATATGTATATATGTACACACACACACTTACACACTATTTTCATATTTTCTGGATTTGGCCATGAATAAACTCTGAGAATTTAGGACACAGTCTTGGTTGTTTGGGAAAAGCTAAAGCAAAATAACAGTAACAGCAGTAATAATAATACAAAGTTCGACATGATTATTTATTTACAAATAGCATTAAATCATGTTATAAAAATAATTTGAATTGAAAATAAATCTTTCATATTACTTTTTATAGAAACTAAGAAAAAGTATATATATTCCTCTTCACCAAGCAGTTACCAGAAACAATGTTTCCAAGGCTTAGTCCACAAGATTATGTAGATCCTTGTGTCCTCAGGAGGAAACAGAAAAAAGGAAGAAATCCTGACATGTACATGGGTATAGCGTCTAGTTTTCTCACATGATTTTTATTTTCATCAAATATTAAATTTCTGGACTTACTTTAAGACACTATACAAATAATTCTATCTCATATAATATAATTGTGACCCCTCACACAAACACACAAGAGCACACACACAGAGGTTTACAATGTATGTTAGCAGAGGATATATTCTTATAGGATAAAATATGCCTGAAATGTATGTAAACCCTGCTAACAGATGTCACCCCAATAAGTCTAACAATAAAAATGAATTAAATATTAAAAAAAGAAAAATGAAGATTCACAAAGCTCAGGATTTTTTCTAAAAAATATTTTAATTCTTGATATGTTTATTTAATTCTTCTATTTATTTTCATTTTATACTCATTTATAAATAACTTATATGTGTATTTTTATTTCATTAATATATCAAATACTTTATGTAATTAAAAATGTCAATCTTTCTCACTCAGTTTGAACTGTCAAAAGAAGTACCCTAGGGCATGAGCCTTAAGTAAAATTAGTGGACATTCTCACTCTTGAGAAATTTGGAAAGTTTAAAACCAAAGGGCTAGCCAATTCCTGTCTTGGTGAAAGGTTTGACCTTGGCTGCAATTGACTACATTCCTACTCAATCATTTAATGGTGGAGAGAAGTCTCTTTCTTTATGATTTTGAGAGAGTCCAGTCCTATTAGTGTTGGACCACTACATTATGAACTTATTTAACCTTAATGTTTTCCTCAAAGCCCTATTTTAAACTATTATAATTGAGAATTAGAATTCAAACATATTAATTTTAAAAGAACCCATTTAAGTCTATACTATTTCACCTCTTGACCCCTGAATCCATGCTTTTCTCACAGGCAATAAATTTTATCTTTATACCTACAGTCCTCTAATTTTTACTCATTGCAGCATCATTTCCAAAATTTCAAGCACAAAGTTTCACTTAAATATAATGTCATTAAGTATTGGTAAATGTTTGGCATAATTCATCCTGAAAAAAACTTCACCAGCTGCAAACCCATGAAACAAGACAAGTTTGATTTCTTTCACAATGTGATAGTGGAGCAGAAATAAGACATACCCTCTTATTCTGAAAAAAATAAAAGTAGAATATAAAAGAGTGATAAGACCCAAGTTTGTCATAAACCTATCAGAAAAATCTCATTAAGTATTAAAGTTGGAGAAAATTCATCTTGGGCAGAATGTCCCTTATTCTGTACCCAGTGGAGAGGTGGTTTAATCTCCCAACAACACTGAGATGATGTCACACTTTCTAAAGCTATTAGGGCTGTCTTACCATAACTTTTCTGGCAGGGATCACGTACCCTGAGCTCTGGCAAAGGGTGGTCTCACCCAGGGACTTGTTCAAAGTCATCTTGCCTGTTAAAACTGAAGTGATGGCTTAAGTTTTTGAAACTAAAGAGTCATTACTGATTACCACTAAATCTTCAAAGTCATTCTCTCTCTTCTTAAGCAGTAATTCATCTTCACAAATGATTTATTTTATCCTGCTGTTTCATTAAATTTAAAAAGTCTGACAGACTTCTTTATGTCTACCTCACCTTACCATCCCCCTTGACAGTGTATCTGCTGACATAATCCCATTTCCATTCCTGGCATATTCTGAGAGAGTTAATGAAACCCATAAGTAATGGCAGCAGTTTTTAAAAAATAAAATGATATATCAACAACATTTTTATGACCTCTTCTAAAAAAGTCTTTTCATTTTGGGCATAATATGGGCTGACATTTTTTTCAAATTTCTATTTTCTAATAAGCATTTGATTAATACTTTTATATTTTATTAATCTCTCTTCTCTTAAATTTCACTAGAAGCAGCCAGAAAGAACTAAGCCACTCCTACACTTTGATTAGAAATGCTCTCAGCTAAATTCTCATATTCAGTTTCATTGCTCACAAGTTCTACCTTCCATGTGACCCTAATAACCAGTTCAACCAAGCTCTAACACTTTATAAAAGGATCATTATTTCTCCAGAAACAAATTATATGTTTCTTATTTGTAGCTGAGGTGTTATTAGAATGACTTTTAATGTCTACATTTCAACTCCTATTGTTTTCATGACTATTTATTTATTCTTTTAGAATACTGTAGCTTTCTCTATAGCTTGGTGCTGGTCCTCTTTCTGAGCTTCCAACAAAATCACCTTTAACATCGCATCATTGCTATCTTTAAATTTTCTTTATTAGTGTTACAATGTACTAGAAATTATATTTATTCTAATCACTTAAATATATAATGAAAAATTTTAGATATCACCTCAAAATGTGTAAGGGATTATATAATATAAAAAATATTTTAGGGAATATGTGAGCAAAACTTTTTGAAGATCACTGACCTAGAGCAGAGTTTCTCAACTTATATACTATTAATGTTTTGGACTAGGCAATTTTTTGTGAGGAGGCTATTCTGTGCATTGTAGAATGTTTAGGAGCATCTCTGGCCTCTGCTTGCTAGATGTCAGCAGCAGCTGCCCAGTTGTGACAACCAAAAATGTTTCCAGACATTCCGACATGTCCCTGAGGGAGCAAAACTGCCCAGTCATTAAAACAGATCACACTGATTTCCTCTCAGTCAGTAAAATAGAATATATACTAATATTTCTGATATTTGCTAATTTTTGAGTTGTCTATTATATTTTTTTATTCAAAACTATGGCCTAAAATGGTATATTTTCAAGAGATAAAACCTAAGGGACTTGATAATTTATTTAAAAGTTCTGTAAGTGTTATCTCTGTATGAAAGGTGGCCAAAGAGCTACATAAAAGTTGAGTTAACTTTTGCCCCATCTCTGTAGATCTTAATATTATAAGCCCTTACTTATATTTGGAGTTAGTGTAAGAAATAGCTATGTAGAAAACCTCTGTTTTGCAAAAGTTTTTTTGAGGACCATCTCTGTTACATTCTGTTTCTCCCCTCATTCAATAACTGTCACCAGTGTCCTCATTTTCCATATCTGTATTCCTTTCCTTCATATTATTATGTTTATTTAGTAATGAGGAAAATGGAGTGTATGTGAGCACATGCAGGAACACTTATTTCCTCCAGCAAGTGCCATAGAACTGTGTGTAAAATTTAATGATTTTCTCTGTAGATGTTCATCTGTGAAATAAAGATAAAATTGATAGCTATGTCATAGGTCTTCTGTGTATATGTAAAAATAAAATAAAACAATGGGTACTACGTATATATGTCTGCACACAAAATAATAAAAATCATGTTTTAACAAATGTTTTAATTGTCACTAAACTGTCCCAGGACACTCATGCCTGCAATGAGGCACTGCCCTCTGTATAGGTGCCCAACCCCAGAGCTTCCTATATAGTAGAAGAACATGCAAATAAGCATCCCTCTGCTGATAAAACAGCTCAGCCCTCACTTTGTAGCTCTGGAACAGAAGCCCCAGGCCCATGTCATGCAGATTTCCCTATTCTGTGATCAGGACTGAACAGGAACAACACACCATGAACTTTAGACTGAGCTTGATTTTCTTTGTTGCTCTTTTAAAAGGTAAGTTATGAAAAACAAGAGACGCTGAGCATGTGAGTGGTTATAAGTTATAGAAACAGGAGATGTGTTACAGTTTCTTCACTAGCATGTTTATGTGTTTGCAGGTACCCAGTGTGAGGTGCAGCTGGTGGAGTCTGGGGGAAATTTGGTGAAGCCTGAAGGGTCTCTAAAACTTTCCTGTACAGCCTCTGGATTCACCTTCAGTGGTTATTGGATGAGTTGGATTCGCCAGGCTCCAGGAAAAGCCCTGGAGTGGGTTAGTGATATTAATAAGGATGGAAGTAGCACATATTATGCCAATTCCATAAAGGACCGATTCACCATCTCCAGAGACAATGCCAAGAACACACTAAATCTGCAAATGACCAGCCTGAGAGCTGAGGACACGGCTGTTTATTACTGTGCAGTATACACAGTGAGAGAAAGTCAGTGTGAGCCCAGAAAAAACCTCCCTCTAAGAGAGCTTAATACTGGGCTACAGAGAGATCTCAGAACACAAGGGGGAGCCCAGGACACACTAAGAACAGAGAGCAGACCAAAAAGCAGGTGCTGACCTGACGGTAGAAGAGGATACTTCTTGGGAACAAAGATTGTGTTCTTTGTATTTTTCTCAAAGTTCTCAGTTGTACCCACAAAAAATTCTGGAATCTCTTCTCTGACTCTAATTTCTTTTATTCTCAGTAGCCAACAACCAAAGAGGTAACATTGTTTACAATGATGATCGCCAGTGATGGGGTGCCTACCCCTCAACAATTTCCCGTGTGTTTTAATTCTATTTCTCAAAAGAGAGACCTCCTGAGTGCTCTTGTTCTTCCTGTGGTTTGAAAAGATTTCCCATGAATGGACACTGAAGCATAGTATGGACCTGGATGTACTGAGCTGTAGCTCTCTGCTTTTCTTGGGCAGAAAGTGTTCCCATATGTGCCTCTTGTTCACACAGGGCCCCATGGACCCACAGAGTATAATCAGCCCCCCAAAACAATTTTATTATTTTTGTCAAATTATTTGAGTCAATAAAATAATTAAAATCTGTTCCAACATACCAATACTCACAATCTTATATCTTTATATAGTCTTTAATTTTTTTTACATTTATGGAAAATCCCTTGATTTTTCATCCTGCCTTTTTTTACCTAATGTTGATATTAGAATCCATAATACATAAAACATCTTTCTTGCCAATTTACATGTAGAAGTAAGAAAAAAATGCACAAAATTTCTAATTATTTTAAATAATGCAGAAATAGACAGGCTAACATCATTAACAACAACATGGCTTACTTCTGCCATCAGATATTCATGAGCTCTCAGCTCCAGCCATTTCTATAAGTGAGCAATGAGCCAGCCGTTAATTATTCTGGAAGGCACACCAAAAGTTTAGAGCATTAAAATATTAATTATTTTGTTCCCATTCTATAAATTATTTTAGCTAGCTTATAATCAAATAAGCAAAATGAGATTATTGAGATAAAGTCAAATTTTAACATACAGCCATAGGAAATTTACATATGCATGACAATTTCAAAGATAGTGAGAAAAGACTGCATGTTTTCCAGGTAGTTTAGAAAAAGTGGCACAATAATGGAAGGTGAATTTATGTTAGGTAACCCAGAAAATAATGGAAGCTGGGGGATTTGTCATCAACAGGCTCTTGCTTGGAGACTTTCAGCCTAATGCTAAGAAGATCATGCTATGTTACCCTTCCTAAAATAGGTCCTTCTATCTGAACCTAATGAGCAGAATAGGGGAAGAGTCAAAGTTTGTTTTTGAGTCTTTTGTTTATCAATGACCAGTTTAAAATCCATATATCCAAAAAAAAAATTAGTCTTTGTAATTTTTGCCTTTGAAACTTTTTTCTAAATATATTTTTTTCTTGTTATACTAATTGTGGTGTCATTGGTTAGCAAGAATTACATAGGTTCTAGGTGTATACAATTCTTATGGTTCACCATCTTTTTGTTGTATTATTTGTTCATTGTTAAATAATTCTTTCACGTGAAGAATTTAAATTATCGTATTGTATTCTTTTTTAATTCATTTTTATTGTTAGACTTATTGGGGTGACATCTGTTAGCAAGGATTACATAGGTTTCAGGCATACAATTCTACAGTGCATTGTCAACTTGATGTAAAATAAGTTCTCCACCTAATGTGACTTCTCTTTCCATCAACTTATATTTAGCTTCCCCCCACCTCTCCGAACCCCTCCCCTTTCTCCCCTCCCTAACCCACTCCTCCCCAAATAAACATTAAACTATTGATTGTGTCCATGGGTTATTTGTTTGTTCATTTCTTTTTTCTTTACGTTCAGTTTTATATTACGCATATGAGTGAAGTCATACAGTTCTTTGTTTTTTCTGTCTGGTTTATTTCACTAGCATGATGATCTCCGAGTCCATCCATTTTGTTGCAAATGGCAACATTTCATCTTTTCTTATAGCTGAGTAATATTCCATTGTGTATATGTACCACAGCTTCTTTATCCAGTCATATGGATAAAGAAGGGCACTTTGGTTGTTTCCATGTTTTGGCCACTGTGAACAGCGCTGCAATGAACATTGGGGTACATAAGTCTTTGCGGAAAAAGGTTTTCAAGTTTTTTGGGTAGATCCCCAGAAGAGGGATTGTTGGGTCAAATGGTAACTCCATTCCCAATTTTCTGAGGAATCTCCACACTGCCTTCCACAGTGGTTGTACCACTTTGCACTCCCACCAGCACTGTACCAGATTTCCTTTTTGTCCTCGTCCTCTCCAGCACTTCTTATTCCTTGTCTTGTTGATAATAGCCATTCTCACAGGTGTGAGGTGGTATCTCATTGTGGTTTTGATTGCATTTCCCTGATAGCTAATGAGGAAGAGCATTTTTTCATGTATCTGCTGGCCATTTGTATTCCTTCATGGGAGAAGTGTCTGTTTAGTTCTTCTGCCCGCTTTACAATTGGGTTGTTTGTTTTTTTGTTGTTAAGTCTTATTAGCTCTTTATATATTTTAGATATTAGACCCTTATCTGATGCGTTATTTTCAAATATCTTCTCCCATTCAGTTGGCTGTCTCTTTGCCTTGTTGATGGTTTCTTTTGCTGTGCAGAAGCTTTTTAGTTTGATATAGTCCCATTCATTTATTTTTGCTTTTACTTCCCATGCCTTTGAGGACAGGTTCATGAAGTCTTCCTTGAGTCCTAGGTCTATAAGTTTAGTACAAATGTTTTCTTCTATACAGTTTATTGTTGCAGGTCTTATATGAAGGTCTTTAATCCATTTTGAGTTAATTTTTGTATATGGAGAGAGTTCACAGCTCAGGTTCATTCTTTTGCATATGTTTTTCCAGTTTTCCCAGCACCACCTACTAAAGAGGCTGTCTTTTCCCCATTGTATGTTTTCTGCTTCCTTATCGAAAATTATTTGTCCATATATTTGTGGGTTTATTTCTGGGTTTTCAGTTCTATTCCATTAGTCTCTATTTCTGTTCTTGTGGCAGTACCAAGGCGTTTTGACTATAGATGCTTTGTAATATAAATAGAAGTCAGGAAGTGTAATGCCACCAGCCTTATTCTTTTTATGTAGTATTGCTTTGGCAATTCGAGGTCTTCTGTGGTTCCCAGACAGAAACAAAAAAGAACTGCATGATTTCACTCATATGCGGAATATAAAACTGAAAGCAAAGAAAAAAAGAACTGAACAAACAAATAAC